>BMAT01010244.1:41344-51438 GCA_019649035.1 Elysia marginata | reverse complement strand
CTTTAAAGATTTTTCATGTGTCTTTGCATTTTTTATGTTTATGTCTCATCTTTTTGATTGACTTATACAATTAAAAAATGTTATCATTGTTTGCAGTATGCCGAGTGATATTGCTAGCCTAGATCTCACTGTGAAGATCAACTCTCGCCAAGATTTGCTCTTCATGAAAAAGGCGAGTTCCGTATGCGTTGTATCCTTCATCTTTACCCTGTGTGTTAGCTTTAGTGGAATAAGAATTTAATTTCTTTGAAAATATTTACGTATTGCACCATAATTAGTGCCTATGTCTCGTTGAGACAGTTTTTTTTCCCTAATACAAGTTTATGTGTATTGTATATGTAGAGAGATCTTTGCTTTTGTATTTGGTTTTTATATTATTGCTGTCAGTATTGTATTTAGTTTTATCTTTTTGCTTTTGCTTCATTGGAATGCTCTATTGTTTGTCGGCTTTTTTATGTCATGTAGTCCTGATTATTACAGCTCATTTTAGATTTTGAAAGCATTTTGAGCGTAAATACATTTTCAATGACGTTTGTGCCTCTAAATGTAATTGTTATGATATTTTTACTACCTCGCAGAGCATCTGTGATGGACTTTAGGCGCTATATAAAATATACTATTATTGTATGGCAACGTAATGAAAGAAGTCTTGTGGAGTTTTGACATTTAGTGATAATTGTTATCTTGATTTGACCTGATTTATCGCATTGGAAAGACAGGGAATTAGTGAGAAGTATTCTTAACAAAAATAAAGAAACAAGCATTCACACAGGTTAAATATCATAACAAACAATTGAAAGAAATCACAAACCGATCCCCTACTCTATAATCTATGTTTCTCTAAGTGGCAAGGTGGGTGCCGAAGCATCTATAAGTCGAAGGTTCAAATCATACTAAAGGCAGACATTTTGGACCTTTCCACTAAAAAAGCCTACTGCTCTCCACTGCTAGTTTAATACCTATATAATTGTTTCAGTGATCTATATTTCTATGTTGTGCAGAGCGGCATGCAGCTCTACTGGCACATCCTGGAGAATCTTCAGCTAGCGAGCAACCGAGTGGACAACTTTGAGGCCATCTACTGTACCATGTGTCTTCTGTGCCTGGAGGTTGGACAGGATGAGGTCATCGTAGAGCTGCTTCGGTTGGCGCTAGATATCCAGGTAATTTGGCTGTTCCCTTAGCACACAGAGTGGTTTTATAACTGCTATGTCTTGGGGTCACATGTGACGGGTCATTGTAGAGCTGCTTTGTTTGGCGTTAGATATCCAGGTATGTTGGCTGCTCCTATAGCTCATAGAGTGGTTTAATATTTGCCTTGTCTTGGGGTCACATGGACGGGTCATCGTATAGCTGCTAGGTCTTGTTCTGGATGTCCTGGTATGTTGGCTGTTCCCTTAGCACATAAGAATGCAAACCTGCCATTCATGCAGATTAAATTTGTATTGTATAGTTTTTTTTAATCCCTGAATACAGATTTTCTATCTCAGTCATACTGGTTTTACAATGTAGGGAGTGGTATGTCTGAGTGTGGTTTTCTAACTGCAGGTATGTGATCTCATGGTAGCAGCCAATGTCACATTTGCGTTTACGCTACAGCTGGACTTGAACACATCATGAACACTGGTTTAGATAAAGGTCTCAAATGATGGCAATGCTCAAAAACTAAATACTTGTTTCAGTTCCTACAAACTGGTTTGGTTGCACTTTCAGTCACTGTAAGAAAGCAGAAATTCTATTTTAAATATATATAGATCATTTTCGTGCTTTCATTGAAAGTTTATCATGCATCTTAGTATTATACAACCAACATAGTTAATGACAGAGTAGCATGAAATTTTTTTAATACAATTGAACAGTGAAAAAAAATTGTATGCTCTTCATCCCAAATAGCACATTGCTTTCTATTTTCTTTATTTTATAATTTATTGTTAATACCTAAATTTTCTGCCTTAATAACTCAAGACAACTTCTAAAATAGGTTTATAGTTTCAAAAAAGCATCATTTTTTTCATGGGAAATCATAACACTTTCTAATTATTTTTTCTCCCCTCTTAACTTAAAATACAAGCAAACTAAATCCTTTTATGTATTTTACCAGTTTGGAAAATCTTTGTCTGAGATTTGTCACGACAAGTTAGTCGCAACCAATTCATCTTAATGCTGAAAACTAATTTATCCGATACGTTTCATTTCAGCAAATGGCAATGAACAGCTCGGCTCTACCGCTGACCCACATCTGTGCAATCCATAGTCTGGTGGCTGCATTTTTGAACATGCTTGCTCAGATCACGAACGTCACCACGTTGTATCATTACGTGTTAAAGGTGGGCTTTACGCTTTGTGTGTCTACAGCAGATGATGCTCATTCTTGCGCTATTTGTGCTTTGGCCTGATCTTGCTGGCATTTTGATAATTTGAAATCATCGTATTTCTAAAGTCTTTGATCTTCATGTTTATTTCAAATAATTTTTAAAATGTATTTTTATAAATTACTCCTAATTGTAGATGATACCTTCCAACATCCAATTCACTATGACCATTTGTAAGCTATTTTATCAAGACCCACATGCATTGTAACTGTCATAATCAGGAAGGTTGTGTGCTTCTCGATTATGGGGAATATAGCACAGGCATTTGACTCTCTCTCTCTGCATTGTAAATTGCTGATCTAAAAACTGTGTTTTAAAAAAAAGTTCTTTATTAAAAAACAATCACAAATTAAAACTTTCAACATAAATATCATTCTTAAAGTTTAAATACTGTTTTTCTAGTTTTGATTCATAATTTTGAATACAGTATCCTACCTTTTTGCCTAACTCAAGAGCAAAGTACAACAACCTATTTACCTTGGATTTCTGTGTGAAAGTGCCTCAAAATGTGCTCACCTAAGGAAAGGCTCTAACCTGCCTTGTCACATGGGGTATTCTAAGCCAATGGCTGATGAGCATTACAGCGAGTTCTTGCCGTGCCCAATAGGATTGACGCTAGTGGTCCCTCTTTGATGACTTCATTAGATAAAATTGTCTCTTAAAAAGTTACATTTAAAATCTGTATCCAAAAAACGGCATGTGTCCTTGAACTCCGTAAATCAAACCGACTGTCTGAAACAGTAATTGTTGTATTTTTCTTTCATAATAATATCGGTTGATGATAATCATAAATTTTTGTTTTGTTATATAACTATAGTGCTGTGTATTTTTAATTTGTCAGGTGCTGCAACACAGACAATGCGGTGGCCAGCACTTGCTGCCAGATTTCGCTTTCAACAGAAACAACCGACCACAGAGGTGACCTTCATGTTATAAAATCCTGTCCTTGGCTTTTTTGTTTTGTTTTGTTTTTATATGTCTTTGTTGTTGATATTTTTAGAAGTGTTGGTGAACTCATCACTTTTTTCATGTATTTTCTTCCTTGGGCACTCTGGTTTTGTAGATATTCATTAATCTATCAGTATATATTTATAGTCCATGATTTGTGTTTGCTGCAGCACTACCTATGTTATTTTGTTTTCAATTTTTACACATTTCAGTATTTAATTTTTTTTTTCTCATGCAATTCCAAGGTAAAACAAATGAAGATGGCTTTAAGCAAACAAACTAAATTATTGCATTAATCTGCAACACTAAATCAATTGGTTAGTTTAAAGTACAAAATAATTAATGTATTTTTATTTCATATAGGCACCGTGTTATATTAGCCTTTTGTTTTTGTCCGTTTCTGTTTCCATCATTTAGTTTTTGTTTCCAGTGCAGCTGGGTGCCAATATGAAAAGTTGATTTTGCTTAATTTCTTAGCTTGTATTTTTGTGAAAAGTGATCTGTTTTCCTGTATTTGTTCAGCTTTTAGCTTGTTGTGAACTGAACATACAAGCTCTGAAAACAAAAATGAATCAGTTATTTGTAGAATCTAAGCAGTGTAGGACTCTTTGGACTTAAACTGTGAGATGCAAATAACAAATTTCAAAACTACTTACTGCTCAGAATTGTCCGTCCTCGTGAATCTGTTTAAGATTAGGTCTGAGATTGCGGCAGTCTGCAATATTCCCAGTTTTTTGTGTGCATTGTCTAGAACTTATTCCACTCTTCAAGGAAGATCACATTGTATATATCTCAAGCTTGAACAAATATTATTCAGCCTTAAAGTCTGAAAGGACAGGACTTGTCCTACTGCCTCCGATCAATGGCTCAAACATGGAGGCTCTATCAATTTTGTACTTCGAAGCTTTATCCAGCGTTGCTGAAAATCCTTTCTCTTGAGACCCGGACTTCAGCTGTAGTTTTCATGTTTAGTCATGCACTTACACACTTTAACAAAAACAATTATAAATGGAGTGAAAGCTTGAAACAGCTAAAACCTTTAGATCGATGTTTTGCACTCAGCTGCACTGGTTTATATACAAGAAAAATCACTCATGGTGGAACCATGGCTTGCCGTTACAATTAATTTTTGCTTTCACAAGCGCCTAGAAGTGTCACTGTACCTTTTTTGTTTGTTTGTTTGTTTGTTTTTCACTGTGTGTATTTCTGGTCCTGTCGTTCCCTTTGTCTGACTTTTGTCTTGGTCTTGCAGCTGGTCCGAGCTCGAGAAATCAGACGAGTAAGTAGGCTTTGCTTTGTCTGTGGCACAGTTCAGTGCTGTAGATTTTACGTTGCTTTGTTTTGTCGTGTCCCAAAGTCCAGTGTTGTAGACTTACATTACTTGCTTGTGAATAGTCTCATGTATATATCCTAATCTGCCAAATAAAGGATACAGATTTTTTTTTTTACCGGCTAAATATTTTTGGAAATGCAGTTTTATTGGATAATGGGGGTTGACAAAAATATCTCAGCGTATAGAAAAGCTTGAATTCTGATATTTTTGTACCTGTTAAAACGTACAAGATACATTTTTATAAAACGTTCACTACTTGATTTGTGCCTGACCACCCTGGTCACCTCACTGAGCCAAACATTACATTCTATTCAGAAGCAACCAAAGTGAACCAGGTACAACTTGCCGAGAATCCTTTAGAGTCAGAGAAATGAAGAAGTCAAAAAAACCTCTATCAAATGGGCCTATATTTTTTTACTTGCCTTGACATTTAATATCTCATTATACAGCTAAGATTTGTTATGTTGTCCATAGTAAGGGCGTAAAATACATTTTTCATAAGTCGCAAAGTCAAGATTCTGCCTTTTTTTTTGTTCATCTGCCTCACATCAGAGTGGATACAAATCAAAATTTGACATCCTAACTTTGGTTTTTACCATCTCTGTAATGTTGATACAACTAACACAGGGCTAATGGAATTTAATGTTTACTTCATTATCAAAAATATTACTTGTGGACCGAATAACATGGGAACTTGTCCAAAAATGAAATTATTAAATTATTTTACATATTAGAAGCTGGACTAAAACTATAAAAAATCTAGCATTTTCCTGACATAATATTAAAAAAGAGAAAAATTTTAATGGAAAACGTTATTCCCGCAACTTAGCCATTATTATATACTAGCATTCTTGTTTAGTAACGAACTAAACTTTATCAAGCTCTTATGCCATGCCCTGTAGCGTCACAGAACTCCTAACTATTTTGCCGAGCAAACCAAAAAACATTTCCTTTTTTATATGTAAATCCCTCGCTTGTTTTATCTGACGTTGACATTTTTAGTCTTTCTTGTGTTTTCAAACTTACCCCCCTTACCTAACAACTGTGTTTTGATTGTGGTGGAAATGTGGGGGCGCATGATACAGTACTAGCTTTGTGGTTTTCTTCACGTTGTATGGAGTCTGCGATGTTGTAGTGTGTGTGGACCTTTATACCTGATCCACGCTGCTCTGTTTTTCTCATCAAAACTTTTGATAGCTCTGTTTTGTTCAAACAACTTGTATAAGTAATAGCCGTCGATATTGATGAATCTATTGGTATTTGTCCAAGACCTTTTTAGAAATGTTAACCAATGGCTTTGGCTTTTTTTCGCTAATCAGAAACTGTTTAATTGGCAGGAATACAAAGAAAAACTCTTAAACGGAAATTGCTGAAACCAATATGATTTGCCTGACTAAAATTTTTTGTTTGTTTTGGTTTAGAAAATTCCTCTTGGCGAAATCAGAGTCTGTACACATTTAAATCATTTCCTCAGTCCACAGAACTTGGGTTGAAAGTATTCTATTTGTCAAATTTAGAAACCTGGTTTGTTGCTGTTAGGTGACAGGCCCATGGCATCAGAAAAGATTATTTTAAGAGATTAATATTGTTTTGTGCATTTGAAACTAAACTCAAATTTGGTGATTCGGGTTATTGTGATTTTGTTTCTGTTTGGTGTTTCTGAAATGCAAACATATTGAGCACTTTTTGCTTTGTATACACACAATGTATAACATCACTGATCCCTATACATAATGCATCAGAAACAACATTTCTTCACTTTACTTAATAGTACACATAACCTTTTATAAATACCTAGTGGGACTTTTTAGAGAGCTTTATATCTTTAAACACAAAGTAACTACATTATCATTCTACCAGCTCATATAAAGCACTGCTTTTCTGATATCTTTAAACTTTGATTTTGAACCCTTTTTACTAACCCTATTTTGGTGCCGGTTGTTCATTATAAATTTCACAGCTGTCTCTATCTCTAAGGCTTACATAGTATCAGACAAGCAAGATTTCTCTTTGTTTTTAATGAAACACTTTCTCTGCTCATTACTCTGAAGTTACACTCTGGGTGCTTGTGGCTTCCTGCTTGAATTTTGTGCTATTTTTCTCTTAAGAGAATGTGGAAAGAAATTGAGAGCAGAAGCTGTTCATGTTGGGGTCAAGATTTAGTGATATTGAAGACGGATTTGTGAGAATAGATGTTGATTTAGTTCTATAGAAGACGGATTCATCAGAATAGATGTTGATTTAGTTCTATAGAAGACGGATTCATGAGAATAGATGTTGATTTAGTGATGTAGAAGACGGATTTTTGAGAATAGATGTTGATTTAGTCATATAGAAGACAGATTCGTGAGAATAGATGTTGATTTAGTCATATAGAAGACGGATTCGTGAGAATAGATGTTGATTTAGTCATATTGAAGACGGACTCGTAAGAATAAATGTTGATTTAGTCATATAGAAGACGGATTCATGAGAATAGATGTTGATTTAGTCATATAGAAGAGGGATTCGTGAGAATAGATGTTGATTTAGTGATATTGAAGACAAATTCGTGAGAATAGATGTTGATTTAGTGATGTAGAAGACGGATTCGCGAGAATAGATGTTGATTTAGTCATATAGAAGACGGATTCGTGAGAATAGATGTTGATTTAGTCTTATAGATGTCGGATTCGTGAGAATAAATGTTGATTTAGTCATATAGAAGATGGATTCGTGAGAATAGATGTTGATTTAGTCATATAGAAGACGGATTCGTAAGAATAGACGTTGATTTAGTGATACAGGAGAGAGATTGGTGAGAAAATATGTTGATTTAGTGATATTGAAGACAGATTCGTGAGAATAGATGTTGATTTAGTCATATAGAAGACGGATTTGTGAGAATAGATGTTGAGTTAGTGATATTGAAGACGGATTCAAGAGAATAGATGTTAATTTACTTCACTCATTTAATGATACAGGAGAGAGATTGGTAAGAATAGATGTTGATTTAGTGATAAAGAAGAGGAATTGGTGAGAACAGGTGTTGATTGTGTCAAGTTTGGATGGGAGTGAATCTAGTCAATTTTTTCCACCAATTTGTGCAATAACTATGAACTTGCGGTGTGTATCATAAGACACACCAATAAAAGAAAAAACTAGAGGGGCTTTGTATAGCTTCACAAACATTCTGAACGGATGATATGCTTGGAAAAGATTTTGAGAATTACACATATTGATGGCAGGCACATCAAACCTCTGATGTTAATATAGACAAAGAAGCCACATCAGATGTTTGATGTGCCTCCCATCAATATACTGTCTGTTTATATTAATATTATTTTATGCCTCTGACTCTTCTGTTTGGGGGGGAGGGGGGGATGATGTTCAGACACAATGTTTGCCAAAGAACAACAATTTATGTATATATTTTTAGAAGTATGAAGCTCTAAACAGGATTTCGCAAAGTTACATATCCTCAAAATACATTAAGGAATGAAGAAAAAAGAAACTGATGGGGCTGCGGATTATAAAACACAGCCAGTGCATTGAGGCTTGAGGTGAACTGATGGGACTGTAGATTGTAAAACACAACCAGTTTTAATCTTGTGAAGTTTAGGTGGCCCAAACAGTCGTTAAACTTTTACAAGTTTGAAATAATCTGCTGCAAGAAAAAATAAATTTGTGTGATCATAGAACATTTTCATAACTTGCACTTGGTGAAAACATTTCAGTCCAATCGCTAATAGCAGAGAGAAGAAAAGTTTCCTCTCAGAGGGCGTGTCTACTACTGCAACAATGCTGTAAGTGACGGTTCAGTGTTTTATATTTTGTTGGTTTGTTCGGTTTGGTTATTTTTTAAATTCTAACCTAATCTCTCTCTGTCTCTCTTTCTTTCTCTCTCTTTCTTTATCTTTCTCTCCCTTTCTCTCTCTTTCTCTCTCCCTCTGTCTCTCTCCCTATCTCTCTCTCCCCCTACCTCCCTTACCCCCTTCCTTCCCTCTAGCCTTTTAGCGCCAAACCTCTATTTCCATTCAAAGTTGCTTTTGCGTTTTCACAAAAACGATTTGTTCAATAAGATTTCAAACCAGAAAATTTTATTCAGTCTCATATTAATAAAGCTTTGCTGTTACATGATTTCTGACGTTTTGATCCACTCATTCCACAATTGTTTACTATGAACTTGTGTTATAATTAAGTAATGGAAATAAAGTTGTGTTTCAATAAAGTAATTGAAAGTGTAACATTTTCTAAATGAAAGTTACCAGGAGTAATGGTACAATGCTCACAGTTTTGTTATAGTTCTTGTATGTTCAATAACAATGTAAAGATAACAGCAATCACCTTTCCACAATACTAAGATATGCAACTCAATACGTGTATTTAAGTTAATGTGACTAACATCCTTGCTATAAACTTCATAATGTGTTGTATATTATAAAGGGTTTGTTGTTTGCATTTATACATTTCACTTAAGAACTAATTATGGTCAAGTTTATTACTTTGCTTGTATATTTTTAATGCATACGTCTCTACACAAATTTCGTGTAAAGGATGAATAAAGAATTATTTTTATTTTTATATCATCATAATTATTATTGATGGATGAGGAGCAGCCAAAGCCTTTAAAAAAAATGAAACATGAAATCTTTTTTCAGGCAACATCTGTTCTGTCTAGATTCAAGAAAACTCGTACAACCATAATGAAATATCTATACCGGTACTCATTTCTTTTACTCACTGCTATTGATAGGATATTTATTCAGTCAATAGATGGAAAAATGGGGCATCTAATTAATAATTGGTGTTGTTGTTACACATAATTAATATAGCTTATTTTAGTGAAGAACATAATAAATTGAATAATATTGTGATAAACAAGAAGTGACCTGTGGATCGACAAAGGAGGATTTTTAAAGTTCGACTTACAACAAAAACTTACACTCCCGTATAGCATATTAGCAGCAGGCACAAGTCATGTCTGTTTATGATAGATTCTAAGTAACATAATGTGTCCAGGTTCATCTTATTTTTTAATATCTTGTCTTGTCTTTGCTATCAATACAACTAGATATTCTTAGATTCCTGTTCTAGTAAGTCAGTTTGGCAAAATTTTCCAAGAACATTTCGTCCCAAAATAACTTTCCTCGACTCATTACGAAATATTTTATGGTATGCTAAAGAATACAAGTTTGTGAGTCCAAATGTGCCATTTCATTTGCAGCTCTGATAAGCCTACGAGGCGGGATCGGTTTATATCTGCTATCTCATACATCTTCGTCCCACAAGCAGCGTATGGTTTGCTCGTTTTTTTAGTTTCTATTTTGGTTTTCATGTTATGATAATATGTGTAGAGGTCCCACAAAATGAGTCTACATGGGGAATTTTGTGATTTGGAATTATATACATGTATATATAATAATGGAAAGGCCTTTTAAAGTTCTTTAAGATGGTAAAAA
>BMAT01010244.1:8631-19635 GCA_019649035.1 Elysia marginata | reverse complement strand
TTCAGCGTATGTGACAGTGTTTGGAGCCCAGTGCTAAGTGAGTTAAATACAACAATTATCATTCAGCTATAGTTTTTATTATTGTTTTTATTATTTTAATGTCATTGCCTTAATTAATCTACTTCCACCCCCTATAAAAAATGATTACAAAATTAGATGTAAAATTTTGCTTTAACGTGGGGGCAGTGGCGAGTATTTTGCGCTGAAGTGAAAGCAGACGGCAACGAGCAAGCTAAAATGAACAAGGCAATAAATTATTTATTGAAATACACAGAAGAGCTTTGCTCTTACAGCTCCAATTTTCCGTGGCCCAGATTGGTCCAAAATCTACCTACCTAGAATGTATTCAAACTCAACTCCCATTTTGCTTTTCTTTCAAAGTTAAGTCTTGCTGAAAAACCATCATAGGGTAAGGATGTCTTCAAACATGCATCCCCAGAAAGCTTAGTGGATGTTAAACTCAAAGAGATGCAAGTTTTGAGTAAATACCAACCTCTTCGAAAGTGACAGGGGCTGACTCTTGTCCGGGGAATCCACCTCCAACATCAAGCAGAGTCATGTCGAAGCCCAGGTCAACAGCCAGATCCCAGGCATCCCTGGCTTGCTGCACCGCATGAGAAAACGCCTTGGCTTCCTCAACGCCACTGCCCACATGGAAGCTGTCAAACAAGTTCAATAATAACTCAGTCAGACAAACGGGATGTAAATGCTGATTTTTCTCTTGTACGTGATTTTACAAAAAAAATTTTTCACTTGTCTCATAAACAGTGCAAGTAAGTCAAATGCTGAGGGCAACCCAACGCCTTGCTGGGACACCAAATGATTTTATTAAAAAAAATGGAAATGGCGTAATATTGCATTCCACCTAAAACAAATGCCATTTAGCCTAGACACATGTGGCACATATGTACTTATTCATATATGTACATACAACCTGAAAACTATGATCAGGTTAAAAAAAAAAAGCAAAAAAACGTCAGAAAGGCAAAGATATAAGATCCCATTGAAAGTCACAGAAAGTCCACAAAAGAGAGGCACTAGCACTTGACCGTGGCTATAATCGCCACATTTTTCAGTGAGTTAGAGAGAATGTTAGTGACTCATATCCAAAGGCTACCAAACTTCAAAGTGATAATGATGCAATTTAAATACACTAGTAGCAACAGAAATCACATGGAATACTGATCTGACGTCAACGTCTGCTTTGTGAAATCCAAACTATATGGCTTACTACATAAACACGCCTAGGAAAATTCCTTGGTAAAGTAAAAGACAAACTCAGTACCCGGTACCATTCTTTTTAAGAATGATAGCAAAAATTGTGACAAACAAACGATACAGATTTTGTTTAAAAGAGAAAAAATTAAAACTGAAAGAATGATACCTGATGCCCATCACGTCCAAATCCAACTCTTGGGCTTTGGAAAGCAGTTTCAGCACATTATCAGGGTGACAGCCAAACTTGTTACCCAGTTCACACTGGACTTGAACTTGCAGTGTCGGCAGAATACGCAGAACAAGCCTGGATGAAGACATAAAATTTTTCTATTAAGCAAGATCTCTAGTTTTGGGAGCAAAATGCTGTCACTTGAGTGGGAGAATCATTAAAAATGCATTGTTTTGGTGGAGTCCTTTTTGCATTTTAGCATTTTTAACAATGACAAAATTTTAGGTTTGAAAATTAAAAAGGTGACTGTTTATTTAACTCATTTGGGATTTAAGTCATATTAGCTTCCAGTCCACAACCTACGTTAGGTATTTCTCTGTACATGGGAAAGAATTATTGAAAAAAAAACAAACCAGCAAACCACAGAACTGTATGGTATCCATGCTATATTAAGGGTCGATTTACTGACATTTCAATTACATAATTAAATTATTTGGGTTAACCAAATTTCTTTTTTTTTTCTAACTTATGTGAAACATACCTGAAAAAGCTGATTTAAGCATACAAGGTCTAGCCTCTTTCTATATACATGTATTCCAAGTAAGGACACAATTTATTGAAAAATGGAACTGCACCGTATTAAAAAAATTTTGTAAATAGCACTACCTCTGGGAGGAAACAAATTTACAGGTGGGCAAAACTTTGAAGAGCTATTTTTTAACATAATACATAACAAAAAGTTAACTTGGTATGCCAATGTCCTCTAGATAAGTGAGCAGCATACCTCGCACGCGGATACAGCTCCTTGATCTTAATGAGCTCAGCCTCATTGTCAAAGGTCATCAGATCGACCCCATGCCGGGCAGCATACTTGAGGAACGATTTCTGCTTGCAAGGATTTGCATAAATGATTCGAGATGGTGACACACCATGTTTCAGGACTTGGGCAATCTCTCCCTGAAATATTGATACACAAAGAGAAAGTGATCCTGAAGTTAGTTCAACCCTTACATACGATAAATTGAATAGACTAAAAAGTAAGCACTATGTGTCTGTTCCAGCTCAAAGCCTCAGGGTTAAAAAACAAAACAAATGATCCAACAATCAGATTTTTATATTTTATAGAACAGGTGTTTAGGAGCAAAATTACTTTCAATTATATAAATTATTAAAAGGAAGTTGTAACTATTATAAAGTTACTAACACACTTACCTTACTGGCACAGTCAAAGCCTAATCCTAAGTCTACAAGAGTCTTGACGACCGTTTCATCTGTGTTGCACTTTACCGCTATAATTCATAAGACAAAAGAAGCAGAAAATTTAGAATATTTCTTTTCACTCAGTTTACAGAAAAAATACATTGAACAGCTACAAAGTGTAAAATTAATATTTACCCCATCAAACTATACTAAGGGCGGGCAGTGTTGAACATACATGGACCTTGTTTTTTTACAAATTCAAATCTTTATGAATTTTAACATCTTTAGTAAGTGTATTAGGATAAGTACTCTCTATTTGAAGGGGTTTTGACAACTGTGATAAAATAAGCAAAAACTGTGGATTTTTTCTCTTTTGCCTTCATATTAGAACTTTTGCGTTCATATTAGAGTATTTTGTCGCTATGGGAGAATATCCACATATATCAATTTTTGTACTTTTCTCAATAATCTAACCTCAGACTCAAGTGTCGTAACTGATTTACATACCTGTAAAAAAGCCTACAAAAATTTTTTTTAGCATAATGTTTTTAGGTAAAAAATTAGGCCTAAAATATGCATCCCTGGCACATTTGGGAGCTTTTGCTGGCAAAAAGAATTTTTTTTTAAATTGCCAAAAAAGTCACAGGATTGATTTAAAGGAAACAGCTTAGCACATTCTAAATATTTTTCTACCATAAGATGGGCAATTACCTTACAAACAGAGATATGTGCATGTGAAAATGACATATTTCTAAGACATGCCATTTTTCTAGTGCAAGGATGATTTATTGGCAGTTGAACTTGCAATATTACCATAATTATGTAAGAGGCTGACATCTCTAACAGAAAGATATATAAAAATAAACTTTCATCTTCCAAACAAAATCAGTATTTTAAAAAAGGGTTACCTTCATCGCTCTGAGCCTGAACTTTTTTGGGGTAGAGCGCTATAGAAATGATATTTATTATTATCATGAAACCTTTTCTCCATTTAATGAATAAGGTTGATAACCTTTATTTCTCTAATCAAGGCATAATATTTTCATTTGGACAAAAGCCAAAAATGAATGACCTACAAATCGTCTGCCCTGTCATTACACAAAACTATCGATAAACCAATTGACATTTGCTGTCATGACAACAAGCTATATATATTTTAAAAAAAAACCTCTTCACTTTCATACTGATTGATGTGGTGGCAGAAGAAAACCCTATAAACTACTTGTGTTAATGTTTTCAGTTCTTGGCACTCCTTAATTCTTCACTCCTCTCTGAACAAAAATACTCTTTGCTTTACAAATACACCGTTCAACCTGCCCCTGGTGACCACTGAAGATCGATAAGGATTGCAGGGATGCAAGCGGCCCACGCTAAAAAAGCAGGAAAATTTGACACTCAGTAGGTTGCCTTATAGAACTTTTGATGGAGCAATTCAAGGAGATAGATACAACTCTGTACTAGTGCCTCCACAGCTATACAACTAATAAAAAGTGTTTGATTTTCTATGACTCTTAATTTAGGATGTTTTCTTTAACATTTAGGTCATAATTTTTTAGTAGTTTTCCTGCTTTTTTAGTTGGAGAAAACTGCTAAAAAATCGGAATTCCTGCAAAAATCGGAAAACTTGCATCCCTGGGATTGTGGTTGTGATGAGCAGGTGATCATCACGGGTAATCTTGCTTGTGAACCTGTAAAATCTCTTAAAACCTCTAATATCTGGGTTGTTGTTTTTTTATATATTTGATGGTAGGAAATTTCACTAAACTTGCACCTAAATTGTTCAGGAACTTCTTGAATTTCACCCAGGCTAAAATTTGAAACCTAAGGACACCAAAACTGCCTTTAAAAGCCTATTTATTATATCTCGATCTGCCCAGCGTCTTAGTTGGGCCACCACACATTTGTTTTATTTAACACTTGTACATTATTAATGAAACTATTTCAAAATCACAGCACTTTCTCTTACCGAAGAACAAAAAAACTTTCCGATGAGACTTACACCTAATACACTGCTACAAAACCAAAGGAATATATTAAACAGAATGTGGATGTAGAATTACCATAAAAAGGAGCAACATTGGGAAGCAATTCTCTCCATCGGGTAACCTTTTTTATTATGTCTCCAACATCACAGATGAAGAATGCATCATCAGAGCCCTGGAGAGAAAGTTTAAAAAATACTTGCAAGACTTCCCGAAGCAGAAACAGCGAGCAGATTTTTTAATGAACAAAAACACCCCAAACCAGAATCCACCCAGTGCAAAACTTACAGCAAGTTAAAGTTTTATGCCACCCAGAAAAATTTTCCAGAGCATAAACTTAAGATTCGATGCAAACAGGATTTCCACAAATGGTATGCCTTATGTTCCTACTTACAGCTGTATCATACCTACATTTCCAGGATGATATAAAAAAAATTTAATCCCATCATTTTCATAAGTAACTGTAACGGTCATATCAGATCCTACCTTCATCTTACGGGCTAATAATATAAAAATATAATCTCAACATTTTCAAAGTAACTGTAACAGTCATACCAGACCCTACCTTCGTTTTACCGGCTAATATTATCAAAATGTCATCCCAACATTGTCAAAGTAACTGTAATGGTCATATCAGATCCTACCTTCATCTTAAGGGCTATTTACAAAAATGTCATCCCAACATTTTCAAAATCTGGGTGCACTACTGAAGAATGAAGGTGAAGTTGCCTATAGCTGCATGGTTATGTTACAAAACTGAAGTCTTATATCTTTTACAGGAATTACAACCATGTCTTCTAATTTTAACATTTGGAAGCTCAGAAAAGTTTTCAACTCAGAATAACAAATGCAAAAAATTCTAACTATTTTAAAGTAGCTACAGAATGAGAACCACTGGTACACAATGTATTTCAACAGGGCATGTTATACACCTTAAGAACTGTAATCTGATTGCAGTAGCTAGAGAATGAGAACCACTGGTACACGATGTATTTAAACAGGGGATGTTATACACCTTTAGAACTGTAATCTGATTGCAATTCATGACTGACCTTAGCCTCTAGCTCCGCTATCTTGCATTTCACCATCTCAGCCATATCAGGAACAACGGCATCAGGCAAAACTTCAACAACAGAAGCAGCTGGGATCAAGTGGTGTTTCATGATGACCAACTAGGACACTGGGTTACTAACGTAAAACAAGAAGGGGTTGTACAAACAATCTGGGGATGAAACAAAGTGAAGGCAAAGTCAGAACTACAATGTACTAGCCACGTTGCCAGACAACCCTGCTTGATACACTAGTATCTAGTTAAACGCATGGCACTTGGGAGGCTCAAGAAGCCTTCCTTTAGGAGATGCAAGCGCTTATGAAAAGTATTAAACATTACCAGATATTCCCTGTAGAATGTGATAATAAAAACGACATTGTTTCCCTTGACCACACAAAAAAATATAGACAAGGAAATAAAGATCATGACTGACGTGTGTCTTTAGCATATTGAAGGCTATAGGTCAATCTTCTGTAAGCTACTATAAGCTTGGCTGAAATATAATTCATCAAGCTGAACACTGCAAACGCTATTAGTTTATCTATAACAGTTTTCCTGTAGTGTCAGTGCCGTATAGGCCAAGTGTGCTTTGCACCATGATCATATCTGATATCGCTTGTTGTGCTCTAGTCTACAGAAACCACCCCGACCCCACAGGCCTGTGTCCAACTTTAACTCTCCAGGCCTCCCTCTTCACATCCCTGTCCCAACGTATCCTCACCCCCAGTACATGCAAATGTAGCATTGCACTTGTAGGCAGCTCAAGGCCTGGTTTTAGCAAAAGAAAATGAGAATCACTGCTGTGTGATTCTGGCTGTCTCCTTGCATCTCAGTGGTTGCCTGATCCATTTAAGTTAAAGGTATATTTTACCGATTTTATAGAGTGAGTTTAGACGATGTTCCGTATGTTTAGGTTATGTTGTTCACATAGTGAAAAAGTCGGTCAAAGTCATAATGGCCTTAGTTGAAGCCTGTATTGATCTGACGTGCGTTAAACTAGACACAGATGTATATATATACATTGGTGAGAGGAGGAAATCTCAAAAAGCCTGCTCAATCTGCAGTCCTCTCAAACTCAAGATATAGTCATTTTGTAAAAAACATCCATCTTTTAAATGAAGCATGGATACATGTACACAAGAAAATTTTGAAAATTCCTCTAAAGTTAATAGGAAAAATCTATTGAAACCTCTTACCTGGCCACAAAAAAGCGCCTGCCCTCAATAAATACTAGCTGGGATCCCACGGCGGCTCTGCGTTGAAGTCAAATTTCCTTCTTACACCACACGCAGCCTCAGGACTCTGGATGAAGAACCCAGAGATGGGACTGCACCCCTGAAAAAGCAAGTCACATATTTTTTGTTAGCTGTCCCGGTTTAAAGCCACAGGCAAAACATGTACTTTATTTTGTTTATATGGTAGGGTGGAAAACAGACAAAGGCTTGAAAAGGCAGTTTCTGCCTTCACAGTGAAATATCTAGTAAACAAGCTGCGCAAAGTCAGTTTATGTTGTGTGGGTCAGTCAAAGTTTCTTCAAGCTTGTGAAGCAGTTTTGTTTTTCCAAAATGATTCATATGAAAATAATGACATTTTAAAGTGTCTAGACCCCACAAATTAGGAAGGGCACATTCTATGTGGATTTACCTGTCTGTGATACATGGAGGTAAGTTGCCTTTCAAACCAGATTGTTTTTTAGTTTTTGGAATGTTTTGTTTCATTAAGTTTGTGAAAAATAATGGGTTAATTAAAAGAAAAGTTTAATTTTTTTAAATTTGTTGATGCTTTTAGTTTTACATGTAAATTAGGTTGCCTGTCTGTCCTCACAGTTGAATTTTTCAAATATTTATTTTTGTTAAGACATTACACTTAGCTTGATGTTAGGAAAATAATATAAGGTAAAGCAATATTGTAAATTACAAAATTTAAGGAAAAGACTCCACTAATTATGTATTTTTAACGTTTCCTGTGTTAAAATTAAGTCTAAACCTACTGTCTGTCCGATGTTTCTGCCTTAGCTATGGACATGTTCTGCCTGTCCACAATATTGAAGTTTGATATTTTAACTAATGATGCTGAGAATGGATTAATTCAATTGTATTGAGTTTCAACTGTGTCTTTTTCCGTGCAAAAAAGTTTATTTTAGATGCCAATGCACAAAGTTTGTTGTCTATCCTTCTGTCTTCGTCAATGGCCATTATGCCTTGGCCATTGTTTAAAGATGGCTGCGGGAAGTGGAGTGAAAGCGGTAGTGCGACAGAAAAAAATCTTAGAAAAAAAACAAAGGAGTTGACTCTGCTTACCTTCCAATCTTCTAAATATTGATTTTTATGTTATGTTTACTTCATTTCAACTATAAATATAAACTGCGTAGGAGAGACCCAGCAGGACTAAGAATATTTAGAAATAGGCTAGGTCTATTGTGTACGATAAGACCTATGCTGCATTTTGTCACTTGCGTTTAAAACTTCTTTATAACACGAGAGTCTTTTGTTCCCTATCCTCTAATTCCAGATTCTACTATTAACTAAATTCTGCTTGTTTACTTCCAGCTCATATTTCCTTTCTAATATTTTGACCAAAAAAGCATAATTTAACATTCATAGTGATTTAATCTGTATGAATGGCAGGTCTGGATCCATTGTCAATGTTAGTGATTACATCACTTCTCTACATGGCAGTTGACAGTTGATTTTCTGCGCAAGACTGAGCAGACTCTTTTATAGGCGTAAATATCCTTGTTTTTTAAACTTTCCATATACAATTTACAAAAACAATGTACATACGCTTCTTCGTGACTTACCTTTCTTATATAAAGCCTCACATTAATTTTAAGGATTTTAAGGTCACAACATAGAAGCGTATTGTTACTTTGGTGATTTACAAAAATGCAGACACGCTAATTAGTAAATATGCTCTAACTCATAAACTAATAATCAGATTGACAAGGCGAGTTGAGAAGACTTAGATTAAGATACATGTATTCGCATGGTGGCTCTAAATGTCAATTTCGCTTAAAATGTCAGCTACGTTAGTACTGTAGTACAGGTATGTAATAACTAATACCACCAACAGCCTTCTAATTTGAACCTAGATTAAGTTATTTACACTTGAAGTCATATTATATTCAGATTACTGATATTTTTCCTTCTCTTGTGTACTGACAAATGAATTTTGAAAGGTTTAAAGTTGAACTTGTGGGCTTTTTAATACCTGAAATGGAATGTTACTTTATCACATCATTAATCTGTACTCACATTTTTTTTACATTCCTTTCAGGGGTTTTCAATCTACTTTTTGTCCTAACAACATGATACATGATTACATGCATGCATAAATTTGTTGAAATACTTTATGCATGTGAGGTTCACATTTTTCTTTTCTAGAGCTACAATCAATATCCATGTTAAATAATTCCTCTGAGGTTTAATTGAATTTACATGATTCCCGCATTATTTTATCAGCTACCCATATGGTCTTAATTGGCATCCTTGACTTTTTGTTGTTTGTTGTTTTTTGTTTTGATGTTTTATTTTTCAATCTGCTTTCAAGGGGTATCCAATTTCTTTTTGTGCTAATAATAATATTATGATACATGCATGAACTGTTTTAAAATAGATTGCTCATGCTTGGCTTATGTTCTTTATTTTTAGCCGGGGAGGGTGTAATTTACATTTCTGTTAATTAGCTTCTATTAGTATTACATTTAGCCTAAAGATACACGAAAAACACAGGTTGTTTTGCTTCCCTCTAAGGCTCTTATACATATTTAATTTTAGAATATATGGCTCAACCTCATGTGGCGTTTCAATAGTACAAAAATACAGGTGTGTCTCTTCGTATGGTGGAGCCATGCCTGAAATTACAAAATACAGTCCAAGTCGGACTCGCCAATACTCTTTTTTTATGACTCCAACAAGTCGTTTTTTCATTGGCTTAGCATAGGTCAAGATTTAGGTCCTGGATACATTGGATAATTTTGTCCTTAAATTCATAAATGAAATTCTGCTACACGAGTTGGTGACATCATTGTATTTAAGTCTCCTGCAACTTTTTTCACCATGATGCTTGGTCTAGATCTAGTCCTGGTCATAGCAGCATTAGAATCTACCAATGTTAAAGTTTGACAGGCATAGTCTTGGGATTTTCATCATTGAGAAATGTGGTTCTAAGTTTGCACTCATTTTGCATTGTAATGTCTTATTTTAGCCTAGATTTGAAACTTGATACAGATCTACGCTTGGTTAGCACTTTCTTGTTTCCCCCGCTCATTGCTTAAATAGAGTAACGTGATCAGATAGTTTCAGAGCTTCATCTTATTATGTCTATGGACCTGTAGGCATGTAAGCATACATGCACTTTCAGTTTCACTTTCACTTCACTTTCAGCATTTTTTTTTATTGGTTAGGTTAGCATATCCTTGACCTTTTTAGGGTCAAGGCTACAATGCCGTGCACAGTATGGTTATACACCTCAGTGATCCCCATCTCCAGTCTTACAGAAAGGCACTTTTAGATGCAGATTGGTGGCTTCTGCATCCCTACCATCAAATCATTGCAAGCATACAAAGGCCACGCTGTAAAATCTGAGGCGGAGTTACTCCATTCTTATCATTTTATTGTTTGCATGTGATCGCAGCATGCTCATCCCTATGCACTGACCACAAGCATCAATGACATAGAGTCCAGAATACTGGAACCTGAAGCATTTTGACCTTGACGTAATGTGTTTAACTTCAATATTCTACAGGTTGTGATACGGCTACTCCCAAAAATGTAAACAATCGATTAGAAGAAAATCGGAACTGCGTTACCGTTACGTTCACTGGCTGCCAGTGCCATAGGCCTTCACAATGCACATCCATGTTACTTTATGTTGATGGTACACATACATGTGTGAGTGAGTGGAAAATAGTAATGCAATTTTATGCTTTTACCTTTAGTTTTGTTTTAAGATGATATTTTTCGTTAGCATTGTATGCAACATCCAACTTATATAAATATTTTTTTAAGTTGAACTTCAGTATCATTGACACGGTTTACTACGGTGTCCGACACATTATCCTGTAAGTGTGAGAGTGTCTTTGTATATGGAGAGCGTGATACGTCACTAAGTGCCGTTAGAGATTGATAGGGTTCACTGACAGTAGTTGTTGCTTTGGACTGAGCCTTTTGTATTTAAGACAAGCATTGTGCTTATCTCACAGTAGCATCTACGCTTGTGGTCGCCCCGCGCCCAGGTAGGCCTACATGGAATCCAGATTTATTGCATCTTGTTTTGTTTATTGATATCTGTTGCAACTTGGGAGGTGATGCCCATATGTGTAAATCGGTTAAAAGTTAATTGCAGGGGTAACGTGTAACTCATCTCCTGGCGGAGACAGAGGG
>BMAT01010240.1:44555-55225 GCA_019649035.1 Elysia marginata | reverse complement strand
TCGGTAGCTAAATTACAAACTCAAACCAATTTGGGTCAAAGATTTTTGTTGTTGTCAGAATCAAAAGAGAGCGGCATTTGCTTTGACTAGCTATTTGGTTTATTCAATTTATATATGGATGTATGGGGCAAGAACAGACCACAACATGGATACAGCGGGAGGAATAGAGCGAGCTTTAGTGGAATTAGAGTAAGAAATGAAGCAAGAACCTTTTCTGTAAACATAGCAGGCAAGTCTACATAAGACCCCAGGCCGATTGTAGATTTGGCGTGCAGTTGCACTACATTGTGCTGGCCAGTGCGAGTTTCACGCATGCCTTTCTTTGTCTCGCTCACAAGTCAGTATGTAGTAGGGGAAGGGAGAGAGGGGCTGATTGCGGCATTGTGACTCTCATTGGCCTGTCCAGTTCAGTGAAAGGAGGCACTGTATGGCTAGAGTGAGATGGTACGTGTCCTGGTATCTAATTCTAAGCTTCTACCATCGGTGAATTCATGTGGATAAACTGGGGAAGGAAAGGATGAGGAGAGTCATGCTACGTACCTCTTAGATGTGAGTGCCACCTGACGAGACATGTTTTGCTTTTGTTTTTTCCATAACTCCCCTTTACATTCCTATATTGGGAACATGCCGACAGCAGGATTTTTGTTCTTGACTTAGTGGGTCATTTTTTTTACCATATAAATGTCTTGGTTGAAAAGAACATGCAGGGTACGATTTGTTTACAAAGTGTGAAAGATTAACTATATAAGACTAAAATTTTTACTATCATGGACTGAAAAAAAACCACTTAAATTTAGTTAGATAATGGGCTAGACATTTGTAGTTGTGGGCTGTACCAATTGCTTTATTTATTTTGAGATTTAAATTTGCCTTGTATTACCTTTGAATGGCATTATTGTTTTACCATTGGAGTCTTTAAACGTCAATAGTGGAAAAAAAACAACAATCAACTGCCTTAGAGAAAAAATTGAATTATTATTGTTTTTTAAACATTTTACAATTCTGCTTACGCTTTTGCTTTTTGAATTGACCCCAACAGAGAGATTGCAACTCTGACCTACCGCAGCGGCCCGGAGTGGGGCATGCGCTTTGGCCGCGGGCGTATCAATGATGAGGAGTCTGTCTCTCTGTGTCCAACGTTTCTGATTGAGTCCTATCTGGAGCATCAGGGAGAGAGCTTCAGCACAATCTATGATCCGAACTCCCTACTCTACTTGTCTAAGGTGAGAGCTTCAGCACAATCTATGATCCGAATTCCCCGCTCTACTTGTCTTAGGTGAAAACTTACCTTATAGCCAGGAATTTTATTTTTCCCTTCCTGATTGATTGTTCTAATTTAGGTGTATACCTGTGGTTCTATTGCTTTTTGTATATTATTAAATTTATGTTCATGAGAATGTAAAACATGGGTTTTTAGTTATTTGCAAGAGAGGTTAAGCAACATCCTTAGGACGACTTTCAGTTTCACAAAATATACCAAGCTGGTGAAAATTGAGGTGTAAGCAGTCAGACACATTGGTTGATGTTCAGACGGTCAGACGGTCAGAAAATTGTTTTGATCCATATTGGTTATAATTTGAGTTCTGTTGTTTGGAAATGAGTCACATTTTAAAAAGGTCTAAAGATTTTCCATGGCAAAGGATTTAAACAATGCATCTACTTGTCTTATAGTTGAATTTCTCATTTGCAGCCATATTTAATGGTTTTATTCATGCCATTCTAACTAAATACATCAGTGTCTTTCAATATGCAACAGACAAATATTTGGTCAAGTTTTACCCCTGAAGTTGAAAATGTCAAATTTTCCAACTTTAAATACCAGAGCATGAGAGACTCATTGTGTGAAAACTCTTCACATGTACACTGACCATACTTGTAAAAAAACA
This sequence comes from Elysia marginata, assembly GCA_019649035.1. Taxonomy (NCBI): domain Eukaryota; kingdom Metazoa; phylum Mollusca; class Gastropoda; family Plakobranchidae; genus Elysia; species Elysia marginata. The sequence goes on along the minus strand of BMAT01010240.1, from coordinate 53,339 downwards.
CAGACAAAATTATAAACACAAACGTTATCTCACTTACTTGAGCTTGTAACAACTTGTACATGTAGGCCTGTGTATTTATGGACACACATGCCAGGGGAAGAACCCGTGATAGTTAGAGACTCGAAAACTGGAGTTCACCCAAAGTAACAAGTTAGCCTACCACAATTTTTCATGGATACCAAAAACAATTCGTTGTCTCTCTTGTCCTGCTGCCCTGTGGATTTGGATTGATGAAACTGTTAAATTGGATTATGGCCTTGGATTGTTCATTACTTTTCATATATTTTTCATTGCTACAAGCTGTTACTTTAGGTTTTCTCTGTCTGTCTGTCCTGTGGTGTGTATCCTGACAGGCCATGGATATGTACGATATCGGCGAGGGTTTTGATTCACTGGAAGATGGTTTGTCTCGGATCAAATGCCCAGTGATGGTGGTCGGAGTTCAGACAGATGTGCTCTTTCCTATCTGGCAACAGAGGGAGCTTGCCAAGGCACTCCAGGACAGTGGTAAAAACGAAAGTCAAAATTTTTTTTGTTATGGGTTTATATTTTTGTTAGCTTACTTTATGGGTCTTTGTAAATAATTTTTTCTTGGTTTCAACCTACAAAAGTAAAGTGCACTGTAGAATTTCGCAGAAATGAAATTTGTTAAAAAAGTAGGAGGAAAATCAGCCAACTACCTGCCCCTTTACTCAAAACAAAACAAAAATGTCTCGCATTCTGTCCAAATGAGTCATAAGTCAAATGTCTTAGTTTTGAGATATAGGCTTTTAAAGTTTAGTGAGTGTTCAGAAGTCAAAATTTTTTTCTTCTAGAAATTGAGGCAAAAGCCATTTCTAAACAGTTTTCGCTCCTACTTCATGTTGAAATTTTATGTTTTATGTCTTTAATTTTAATTGGTATGGTTGCCAAGGCCTCAACACCTTTATAGTCATCTGAATGTTAAATACTGTTTTCTCCCTTTTCTGAAATTTTACAAGACCTAACACTGCTGACTAAACAGCTATAATTTCATCAAGAAGCATGATAAAGGTTTCTTGTTTATTGCATTTAAAAGTAGAGAAAGTAAGCTTTTCTGTGGTACCAATATCTGACTACTTTCCAATTTCAACTTAAGACTCATTTTGATTGGTTGCAAGGCAAACAATAAAACAATAAACTATATATTTTTTGCCTTATGAGTTTGTTTTTTTTTACTTTCTTTATGCATATATATATTGTGAGGATGCATTTTTATTAGTGAAAATCTGGAAATATAAATTTTTTGGTAAACAATGAAATTTTTTCCTGTAAATTGCTTGTGAAAAATATATGAATAGGTTTTGTTTTAAACCTCATTTCTTTTAAGCTGACTTTTTAAGCTCGCTGATTTGCTTTAATTTTGCAGTAAATAAATCATACCAAAAATTTAGTGATAGATAGATTTATTGTGTACTTTGTTCAGGCCTATGTTTGACAGTTATGTCTTAGACCAGCTCAGATTTTGTGAACTGAAACTTAAGTCTTGCCTTAGGTAAAATAATAAATATTTATCTTCTCAATTTGCACATACCCAGCCCAATATTTTTAAATAGAATTAAAATTGTTTTTCTAAAACAAAGTCACGCAATACGGTACTTATCAAAATATAAGGAAATTGTATAACTGCATGAGTTTACACATTTATGCTGTTGTGACCTATAAATCTAGTCTACGAGTGTGACCTATAGATCTAGTCCACGAGTGTGACCTATAGATCTAGTCTACGAGTGTGACCTATTAATCTAGTCTACGAGTGTGACCTATAGATCTAGTCCACGAGTGTGACCTATAGATCTAGTCTACGAGTGTGACCTATAGACCTAGTCTACGAGTGTGACCTATAGATCTAGTCCACGAGTGTGACCTATAGGTATAGTCCACAAGTGTGACCTATAGATATAGTCCATGAGTGTGACCTATAGATCTAGTCTACGAGGATCTACCATGACAACAAGCTTCTCCTTCATTCACAAGACAATGTGAATTAATCTTTAGTTTTTAAATTTAGTTTTTAAATGACTTACATTGAGTATGATTGTAGGCCTACAAGTTCTGTATTGTTTTATCTATTCAGGCAATAACCAAGTGACTTTTTATGAGCTGAACTCAATTTATGGACACGACACTTTCCTTCTGGATCTGAATGGAGTAGGGGCTGCGGTCAAGGTATGCAGTTCACTCTCCCTCACCTTTGCCTTTATTAATATGTCTCAAAGTTTCCATTCTCTAAGAAAGAATTCACAGTGTAAGCAGGCCTTTATTTGTGTCACATTGTTGTCAAGTTTCATTCATACTGTCTATAGAGCAATGCTGCACCTCTTTACATTTCCCCCCCCCCCCTCCTTTTTTTCCGAAACTCCCCAAATGTCACAGCCACACTGAATAGCAGATAAAAATGCTTGTTCTGAAGAGTCTGACTTAGGGTGCAGACCAAACCAAATTTTTATGGCACAGTTTATTGCCCAGGGCACTGTAAATTATTTTGAATTAACCCAAAGACCCTCCTCTTTGATTTGAGGAATTTCCCAATGCAGCGAGGCACATTTCACACTTTCTTGTCATACCAGAAAGCTGGAAACTGGGAACTAACCTCTTACAACATCAATAAATAATAAAGGGAAATGTTTTTCTTGGTTTGCCGCCCCATGGTGCAGTCACAGACCACCTGCTGATTGACAAGTGATACCACTGGCCTGAGCGTCCACGAAAAACCGGGACTGATGTGCTGGGCACAGAGCTGACAAATTTCTCATGTCCCAAACAACCTGGCTTGGATGGGTGTTTAGTAGGCCATGTTTTTCAACATTTTGACAGCTTCTGAGTAATTGACATATCATGATCCCACCCAGAAGACCCTAGGCAGGCTGAGGGGGCATCTACTGGAGGAGGTCTCACCGCTTGTCTGTGATTGTTTGAACTATGACGTGTTTAGCCACCAGTCATATTTGTAACCAGGTCCAACCTCCTGTCAATCAGGGTTATGAAAGTTTTCCCCGATTCATCCAGAGTGAAATGATAAAATTTTCTCACGAAGCTAGCATGCTTTGAAGAGATAAAGGAATTGGGCATCACAGTCCCCTGCAGATCATTAAGGGTTTTCTACTTGCTTACAATTTAGTTTCATGCAGGGAAATTATCAATTATTGAAATAGAAGTTTGTTTTGTTTTTTGTTTTTTGTTTTTTTTTTCAACAAATTAATTTGCAAAAACTTAAAACCAGGTGCTACTCTATAGAACAAAGAATGGATCTTTCATGTTTAAAAACAGGTGCTATTCTATAGAACTAAGAATGGATCTTTCATGTTTAAAAACAGGTGCTACTGTATAGAACTAAGAATGGATCTTTTATGTTTAAAAACAGTTGCTACTCTATAGAACTAAGAATGGATCTTTCATTAAGTTTGGGGGTAAAAAGAAATTTACATAAGAAGCATCCATGTAAGACTTTTTACTACATAATACTTTCAAGGTTATTGGCTGCTGTTTTTAAATTTTTTTAGCAGTACCTAACCATTTTCTTTTTCAGTTCTTTGTGTCTATGCAACCATTGTTCTTATTTTAGTTTACCATTTCATCAACTAACCGCATTGTTCAGTTTCATAAACTCTCATGCTTTGAACCAACTTTCCGTTTCACTGTCACAAAAAGTTTGGCTCATTTAAATTAACAAGGATGCTTTTTTTCCCCCACTTCATTTCTTCTGTTGTAGGGATTTCTGGAGACAGAACAGAGAAACGTCGGCATAATTTCGAAACATCGACTCAAGCAGCAGCAGAAACAGACTCAATCCACTGCGTGCCCGCTGAACTAAAGGTTGTCGAGCAGATTTGGATAAGAATACAGCAAATCAGGCACAACATGCTCAGAGTAGTTTTAGAGCTGCCAACCCATACGCTTTCCCGCATTTTCGTACACTTTTTTGTCCAAATTACGTAAATATGATTAACCTATGAGAAGTACGACTTTCATGTCTTTTAATCCCACTATGACACATTTTTTAAAATGAAACTCGCGATGTACGTCAGGTACGCTCAACTTCCGTACTGAATTTCTTAGCAGGAAGCTATAACATTTGTGCACATGCACACAAAGATAATGGTGACAATACAGTGTATTGTTTTCGTTTTGTTTTTCCGCTTTATTTTTCTACCGTTAGTACTAGAAATATCAAAATCGCGTTTCGATACAATCCTCTTTACCGAATTTGTAAACAATGTTTTTCAACGAAATCTGGGAGTTTCGTTCTAGTGAACCGGACGTTGCATCTCTTCTCCACATTCTAATTACTAAAGCTGCAAGCTAAGTGTAGTCATCAGGCAAGATCTAGATATCGATCGTTGAATCTAATCTGTGTCAAGTAAAGGTCAAGTGTACTCCGTGAGCTAGACTCTAGATCTAAGTCTAATGTCACTGTCAGTCAGAAAATCAAAATAACAGATATTGATGCTGTTACTACCAGGATACTTGATAATCAAGAAGGTGTTTGTGCTTGTGTTGAGAGTTGTGAGCCTGATATTTAAAATTTCCCACACCGTAACAAATAGATCTAGTACTGCACAGTCTGACCTCTAACCTTTGCTAGACTCCGTTCTGGACTAGATTTAGATATAGATTAGTAACAGTAACAGTATGACAAGAAATCTATAATTTCTAGAGTCTTTAACGGCAAATTTAGAGGGAAAGTTACGTCTTATAAAATGCAGGCAATTTTGGGTAGTTTGAACATAAACCCACAGGGAATTGTCTCAATTGACGATAAAGTTAAATGATCATTTACAGTACACATACAATTAGAGTTTTTAGGGGTTTGTAGAGGTTTCTGCACTGAGTTGCCACTTTTAATTTGAGTTTGCAATTGAGCTACTCCTCATTGCCCTATATTTCCTCAGTTACTTTTGTTACTATTAATTACCCATTACCCTTCATTTTGTCAGTATTGTATCTCTCTGCAGAGGACCCTTTATTTCTAGAAATGAGACACATGTAGAATTTGTTAAAGTTTAGGCTCATCCTGTTGTGGAAATCCTTTCCAAAAAGATATACCTTACTGTCAGTGTCTGTGTTCATTTAAAATTTTCAACACATTCATTTATGATGGCCTATTGTTTTTTTTTCCTACTAGGTATAGATACATCTAATCTAATAGATGTACTTGTAAAATTTTCAGGGACCAGGTATTAATTTTCAGGCACTAGATGATTAACGAAAAGCCTAATTCTAAAATATAGATGAAACAGTCTACACAAACAGTATGGTGCCTCTATTATATTTTGGGTGCAGTTTTTAGCCGTGGTTTGAAAAATATGCGTTTTGTGTCGAAAAATACTCTTTTTGGGGGTGGCTTGTACACTTTTCTGTTGTGCTGGGTTGGCAGCTCTGCAGTTTTGAGTTCTGGTCTTTTGTATGCAAACAAAATTATTTCATTATATAGCAAAGCATTTTGACTTGCTTGAAAATGCAAGATATCAAGTTATAGAATAGCTAAAGTTTTGATTTTTTTTCAAAGTCTTAAGGGGCTTTAAATATACAACTAGAAAATGTTAATAACTCAATATATCAAATTTTTAAATAATATATCAAATTTTTAAATTGTGCTTGATTTACCCTGGTCGCCTCTCATTTGGTTGGAGGATATAAAATTAAATTTAAAAAGAAAAATCAGCCTCTAAGATTTTTGTTTTCATTTTAATAGCTTTAAGAAATAATTTACATACTGGACAGAAAGCTGTGTCAATTGCTTTAATTTTTTTTCTCTCAAACCATGCTTTAAGTCTTTTTTGCTTGCAAAGATTGTGTTTTGGATGCCAACTTGGATCCAGAAAGTTTTTTTTTTTTTTTTAGTGTTTGCTCTCAGATCAGGACACAATAAGAGTTTCACTGTGTTGTTCTAGCAATGGTTGATAGTATGATATATTGTTGGCACATTGGTGCACAGGGTTTTTTTTTTCATAATGTCTAAATCTATGTTTATAGACGGTAGATATTGTGAATTAGTGTCGTTCCCATACCAATGGATTCACCCAACATATGAGAGAAAATTTAAGCTTCAACTGTGATTAAGTCTGTGCCTTTTTTGTCTGCTTGGATTTGTGACTGTCTTGTTGTTTGCATGTACATTAATTAAAGAGAATGGTGCTGTTGGGAGCTTAATCTTCTGCTTGGAAAATTCATCTTTAATTCACTTAGGTATATTTATTTTTTCTACCTTACTTATTTAAACATGCCATGCATAACATTTTTATTTTATTGTGATCTAACGGAAATGGGCTCTGATGTTTTATTTTCTTGTTATTTAATCGTGAGAAATTTGGTACAAAAAACATACCAAGCATCTAAACCTAACTCACAAATATTTATGGTCCGGCTTTTAAAATTTTTAGACACATTTTGTGTGCTTATGATTGCTTTAATTTTTAAAAAATATTAAATATTTGCACATGTACTTGTAACTGAAAGCAAAATTTGTGCTCTGTTCTTATTTTTTGTACATAGCTTTATTGTTTAGACCAGTTTGCGTCTGTGACAAGTGCCATGCTACTTCTCTCTCATCACAACGCTTAAACTCTCTTAAGTTGCCATGATGATGCAGGCAAGGCTTCTTGCTTGTTTTATTTTATTTTAACCCTATAGGAACAAAACTTTGCTTCAACTTGCCAGTACACATTGCATGAAGAGATAAAATCAGTAATCTGATTGTAGTTAGAATTAGGCCAATATTGGAATAATTCAGGCTCAAATTACATATTAACTTGACTGTTTATCATTTTATTTGACCATAAAGGACAATAAGGGAGATAATAATTGTGTTTTTAACTTAAGTGTTTGTTAATCTTGTGATATTATCGTATTTATTTTTTTTTAGTGTTTGTCAATCTTGTGATATTATTGTATTTATTTTTTTTTTTAGTGTTTGTTAATCTTGTGATGCTTGCTTTATGGTGATATCTGTTTGTTTTAAGGCAAATGAACTACAATCATGTAATCATTTATTCTTTTAATTTAGTGATGTGTTGCTATCAGACAGGGTTTAGAATTACTGCGTTGTTGCACGTAGGTTGTATTGTGAAAAGTTCTCCTCAGCTGCCTTGCTGTAACAAAATAAGCTTTGAAGACAATTAAGCTCAGAACTCTTCTGGTTCCAGAAGCTCTAGGGGCAGTTTGGCTCAGTGGTTTGCTCGTCGCACTCGAGATCCAGCAGTTGCAAGTTCACTTTACATCCACAACTCATAGATCCGGCAGTTGCAAATTCACTTTACATAACAACTCATGTTGTTACTGCCTTGGGAAAGGATTTTATCCACATTTTCCTCAGTCTACTCACCTGTAAAATTGGTACATGTCTAAAGGCAGTGCTTAGAATTTGTGGAATGTTAGTATTTTAGCGCCTAACAAGCAGCCGTAGTGTAATGCTCTGAACTACAGTCAAACCTGCCTTGACGACCACCTCTCTGAGAAGACCACCTGTATTGACGACCACTTTACTATGACTCCCTTGCGTTTTTTCTATATTCTTATACTCTGCATGGCGACCACCTTCCCAACGCAACCGCGGGCAGCTTTTTTTCTCACACTATTCTATATAATCTCTGTAAAAAACTCCCGAGGACGACCACTCTTAATTGGACAAGTGCGAATTTGTAAGTTTCACACCTCCTTACTTCACGCTTATACGATCATGTAATTGTTTACCAGTGATGTAAACCTACAAACAAAGTGGCCTGCGGTTACCAGATGGCCAGCCACCGTGACGGTGAAACCGATACGCGTGCAGATGGAGACAAGGCGCGACAAAAGCGTACCCCTCCTCCCTCGTGCTTTGTTGTTTACCTGTGGACCGTCTCTACAAGAGGGTTTAGCTTGTTTAGCAGCGCTAGCAATATGGGGGTAGAGCCAGGTTGTGGTGGTTAAGAGACAATCATAGACAACTGGTCGCCAGTTTATCAAGTCTGTCAACATAGGCAGCGGGACAGATGTGATTGATCTTGATAACCACAGATTGGAATAGAAATTCCCAGTTATGGAAAGAAGTAGAAATGCCGCTGTGTTGAAATTAATCAAATGCCGAAACTGGCTTGGCAAATGGGAACTCATGGGAACTAAGAAGGGAAAGTTGTTTGCTACATTAAAAGAGAATTGAAATAAACTGTATTGTTACAGTTTTACATAAGTATGCTGCCCAAGAGGACCACCTGTCCATGACGACCACAATCGTCATTGATCTTCAGTGGTCGTCTCAGACAGGTTTGACTGTATGAGTTGAATTTACTTTGGTATGTTGTGACCTGCTGGGGGGAATATGTAAAGTCTTGAGACTGCCTTCTGTGGTGTAAAGCTATAGCCATATTTTTTTTATATAAATTACAGTGATCGAGGATTAAAGTCAGTGCCCCTGGACGAAATGATTTATTCTTTTAAGCATAATAAACTCTTTTCTTTTTTATTTAAAAAATCTATATAATGGAAGTCTCCAATATTGAAGGTTGATAATGCAAAATTATCATGATTCAAAAAGTACCATAACCATTACTTTAAGTGTGAAATTTTTTAGTTCTTGTTTAGCTTTGATTTCATAACCTAAAATTGATTAAATCCAATGCTCTGTATTTGAAGTTTGTACGGTGACCTACAGAGGGTTTTCTTTCTAAGAGACCCACAGAGGGTTTTCTCTCTAAGAGACCTACAGAGGGTTTTCTTTCTAGGAGACCTACAGAGGGTTTTCTTACCCGCAGAGGGTTTTCTTTCTAATAGACCCACAGAGGGTTT
>BMAT01010240.1:18671-34082 GCA_019649035.1 Elysia marginata | reverse complement strand
GAGTCAAGTCACTTAGGTTATAGCAGTCGGATGACCCTGCTAGCAAATGGCGCTCAAGTTGAGCCAAGTCACTTAGGTTATAGCAGTCGGATGACCCCACTAGCAGATGGCCCTCAGGTTGAGCCAAGTCACTTAGGTTATAGCACAGGAATGCAAGCGGCTCATGCTAAAAAAACAGGAAAAATTTACACTTTGTAAAGTTCCCTAATACTGTTATATAGAACTTTGGATGGACCAATTTAAAGAGATAGATACAACTCTGTGCAAGTGGCTACACAGCTATACAACTAAAAAGAAGTGTTTGATTTTCTACGACTCCTAATTATTTTGGATGTTTTCTTTAACATTTAAGTCATAAATTTTTTAAGTTTTCCTGCTTTTTTTAGCTAAAGAAAACTGCTAAAAAATCAGAATTCCTGCAAAAATTGGAAAACTTGCATCCCTGTATAGCAGTCGGATGACCCTGCTAGCAAACGGCCCTCAAGTTGAGCTAAGTCACTTAGCTCTAATGGCTCTCAAGTTGAGCCAAGTCACTTAGCTCTAATGGCCCTCAGGTTGAGCCAAGTCACTTAGCTCTAATACAAAAAGGTCTAAAGCTGCCTCACCTCAGCATTCCGAGATGTAACCAGAAACGGAAACTCTTGCAGGAGGCGCTGCATTCCGTCAGCTGGTAGAGGTGACTTTTCCGCCAGAGAGTCGAGGAAGTGGAGGATTTGATAGGTTGACCACTCCGCCTCTATATTAGGGACGCGGTTCTGAAGAACAACAAGACACAATGATATAGACTAATATAATCCACAGACATTACAAGCTAGCCCTCAGAAACAAAGCTGAGAACATGCAACTCAAATAGAGGATAACTTGAATATTAGATACAAAGTCGAGTACATACAACTCACATAGAGGATAACTTGAATATTAGCTCAGCTCAGACTGCAGCCAACTCCGCTCCAAACCAATCTCTGAGAAACCAACTCCGCTCCAAACCAATCTCCAGAGGACTCTATCGATAACATCGACTTGAGGGAAAAATTGAGTTACGTTCAAGTCCCCATAAAAAACTAAGAGTGCAAATTGATCACCATTGACGAGACTGTGTTAACGAGACTGTGTTAACTTGTACCATACTCAAAACTGGATTGCAATATCTTTCTGTAATTTCAACTTCATCAATATCAGTTTGATTCTTTGTTGAAGCATCAAAGTTGATAACTTTCTGCCAGCCATTCAAAGCTGTATTAAAACATTAGGCTATGGAATGGTATTGCCTCAGTGGACCAGCAGCAGCATAGAGACAACAATGATTTTCAATAGATCTTTTCAAAAATAAAACTAAAGTGATGCTGCTCCACTTGTGTTCGGTCAAGTATTAATGTGGGTTTAATTTCTGATCCTTGCCTAAATGAACTGTCTCAACTGAAGGCAATTTTATCAAGGACTACATTGTTTTCAGTGTTTGCACATTAGATCTAGCCGGGAGAAGGGTAGGCTCAAGCTATGAGTTGTTCAATCAGGTAACAAAGTGTCCACCAGTCATCTCTAATGGCAGCATGCAAGCTCTATGTATTCTCACCTCTTCCCCGTTATTTTGTTTGCTGGCACTGATGATTAGCATTAGACTTATCACCCTTTGTGTTGTGGCTAGCTATCCTTATTGTAAACACAAGAGAGGGGAGAGAGAAGGAGGAAGATGGAATGGTCCTGAGGGTTTGTGCGACGACACAGTCAAGCATTGAAGGACTGGTCTCACTCTTAGCATTTGTTTACTTTAAGTCAAAACCCCACATGTAAAACTGCTACCATTGTTGATTGCCAGCAGATGGGTGGTGGGAGCTAGTAAAAACACAATAGTTTTAGTTTTTCTCACTGCTCTAGCTCACCCAGATCGACTAATGCAACAATTGACATATGAGGAATTGTTTACACTTTAATTATGCAAAGGGACAGGGCCTAAAAAAAATTTTATCCGGTTAAAAATCAAATAAGGGAACGTTGAGTTAAGTGGAGTTGCCTGCATATTCAGACTGCCAATTTTGTTTTTCTTTAGTAATGTAGGCTGACAATTTGATTTTTGGGTAATTATGACTCAGAGTTGATTTTTGTTTGCATAAGGTTCAAGTTATTATAATTGGACTGTAACAGAATTCTACAAGGTTTGCAAGCAGCACACACACAAAAAGCAGGCAAATCTCAAGCGTTTACCTGCTGTTCTGACTCTGAGGAGGATGTAAAGAGAGGCACAAGGGTGTCGACAGGTCGGATCAGCTCGTCACCTGCGGAGATGTCCGGCTCGTAGGGTGGCCAGCCAGGGGCAAGTAACCACGTCTTGTGAAACTCAAACCCTGGTCTGATATGAATAACACAAAAAAGTTGACCTACACTCAACACAGAGGCCAGGAAACAGGGGATAGGTAGCTTTTCTGGCCACCTTGACTTTTGCTGAGTCTTACGAGACAAAACTACCCTACAGTTTTGTGCTGGCCGGGCTTACAGCAAACCCTAAACCTCACCCTACCCGATGGTTCTGCTTTGAATTTTTTTTTCTTACATTTACGTTTCAAAGGACAGCAAATATAATCTTAAGTGCTTTTGCTTTAAAAAAAACCGAAAGGTTTTCATCATCATCATCATCATCATCCAGTGCTGTGCAGTGAAGCGTTGGCAATCGTGTCCTTCCACACTTCTAAATTCTTCTTTGATTTCAATGTCTCCATCAGTGGTAGACTTGATAGCTATTGTAAACAGACTCCTGCCACTCCTGTTTTCAAAATATAATTCCTGAAGTCATTAAGACCTCAAGTTCATATATTGAGGTTTGTAATTTATTGTAATAAAACAAAAATATTCCTAAACCCTCTCAGAGTAACTAAGTAAAGCTACTTGCAATTCAAAAACTGTTGAGGGAAGTGATATTTATACTGTGACTTCAAACCTATTAAAGATGGACCTCGTCAAAAACATCTGGAATATCTGCAGTGACAATGACAGACTATTATAGGTACTTACTTTTCATGCAGCTTTCCTTGTTTGACGTGAGGGAAATACTCAAAGTAAAAGTCAAACAAATCCTCGGACACAACGCTCTAGGAAAACAAAACAAAAAAAAAACCCACACATTGGAAAAAGTTAAAATGTGTGACATTTTGACTAAATAAATTTTCGGTTTTTTATTTGTTAATATCTGAGGTAACTTAAAAGGATGCTTGATGTTGAAACCCTGTATTAAAATAACAGCAGAATTTGAGATAACGGTAACACTTTAAGACATACAACGACTAATATAACTTTTTTTCCAACTCTAGTCACCTCTGCTTAAACCGTTCTACAGGGCAGATAACATCTGAACATTTTGAAACAAAATTAAAACAGATCTCATGAAATGCTATTTTGAAGTTAAACTTCCACTTCTGTACATAACGATATTGTTGTTTAAGCCTGCTGTTTAAGTACACAAACCTGCTGAGTGTGTGTTTTGTATGATTGTAATTTTTATTTCATGCCCTACACTATGAATGAATGTGCCCAGAGCCATAATGTATTTTGGGATTAGGTGATTTATAAATAACGACCTACATTATTATCATCATTATTACTATAATTAATATTATTATTATGGCACTACAGTGGAATCCCTCAACGATGACCCCTTCAATAAAGATGACCCCTCTTATGTGACTTTAATTTATATGGTATAGTAATTTAACCTCTGCCTAGCTTTAGTGTGGTTTAGGACTGGAGCTACGGAATATTGTCATATTTTTTGCTAGCAGGAGCTTTTCTAAGATCGACTTATGTGCTGGTGCTAATATTTTTGTTATCTGAAGGGGGAGGGGCCCAGGAAAAATATCCACTTGATTAAAAATCAACTTATGCAGCATCGACTTAAGTGGAGTCGACAGTATATATAATATTAATTGTCTCCATGGAACAAACAAAAAAAAAGAATCAAGTCAATGGAAAATCTATTCAAGCAGAGTTGTCTGTAGTCTCCAGTATTAAGCCAGCCATTTCCCTGACATGGAAGAGAGTAGGCTGTAGTCTCCAGTATTATGCCAGACATTTCCCAGACATAAAACAGAAAAACAAATGCTACACATACCCTTAGATATGGCACAAGAGATTGGTTAGTCTCTGTTTTTGTTGACACAAAATTTGGTTAGGGTTGCCAAGCTGAAGTTAAATTTCCCTTGCTAGTACTGATGCTCTCTACATAAAATCAAAAGAGTGCAAAAAGCAACTATTGAAATAGATTAGACTGGCCGGTCTTTCAACTATAGTAGGGTCGAGATTTGACTTACAAAGAAAACGAGAAACCCACATAATTTATTTATCTTTCAAACTCATGCGTTATAAAGTACAAAATTATATTTTTAATGTCAAATCTGTGCCATTAATATTCCCACCTTGATAAGTCAAATATTTGCTTAATTCAATCTTTTTTCAGATTGCACATTTATAACTTGAAGTTGTACCTGCAGCGTTTGGAGTATTCAAACTGGAGTTGATGTCAGTGAGATTGGAAACCTTTAAGTTTTAAACATAGACTTAAAATTTCCAGTAACGATTTCTATTCAGCCAACGTATGGAAAGCAAAACTGAACAACAGTTCGATATTCTTAAATTTGCCTACTTAAAACTTAACAACAGTTCCATATTCCTCAATTTGTCCACTTCTCTCAAATTCTCTCGTTTAATACTGTTGGCAAAAAAGTATGACACTAACCTGATATTTGTATTTATTAAGGTAGGCTTTGAGGAAGTCATCAAACACTGAGAAATCTTGGCCGTCCTTCAGCGCCAGATATCTGAGGTAGCAGACAAACATGAAACCTTTCTCGTACGGAGTTTCTGTGTACGTGTCATCTGGATCAATACCGGACTCCAACACGATACGTAGTTTTGTCAAATCACTCTGTAACACACATGTATGCAAGTTTTAGAACATGATACGTAGTTTTGTCAAATCACTCTGTAACACACATGTATGCAAGTTTTAGAGCATGATACGTAGTTTTGTCAGTTTGAATCATACAAATGTCCTCAGGTCGGAGGCTGAAGAGAACCCTTTAAATATTACCAGTATACTGTAAAGAATTGTACCTAGATTGTCCAGTAAACTTTATAAAAATTCAAATACATAAACAAATAGAGTAAATATGCTTAAGATAATTTTGAAATAAAATTTTTGTTACCAGTGCAACAGCTTTAAACTTTTTACCCACTGGCACAATTGCATTATCTGTGCTTCCAAGAATTAAAATTTTCTTGAAATTATCAAGATTGTCTACAAAGATATTAGAATTTTAGTCATTTTAAAATGGTCACACAAAGAGCAAAAACTCCAGAACTAGTTTCAAAAGGTAAATCAGTTTCTGACATTAGGTTTGGTTGAGAAACATACAGGGATGTCAAATGATTAAAAAAAACCCAAAAAACCTGAAAAAGAGCCTAGCGTTTCATATTGTATTAATAAAATGGCATAGACACATGTTGTGCAAAAAACAGTCAATGAGTGAAATAACCTGAAAAAACCTGAAATGTGGCATGTCTGAGCATTTGTTATCAATTGCATTCCTCCTGTAGTAGGAAAGAAAAGTGAAGAATTTTTGTGCTCACATCTCCCTCCTCATCCATGTGTCTCTTCAGCAATGCTTGGCCTGTTGTAGCTTCCAGGCACATCCATGGTCGCCCGTACAGGTGCTCCTCAATACGTCGCTGACCAAACATAGTGAAACCCTGCCAGTCAGAGAGAGATAAAGCGTTAGCGGCAGGCGCCATCTTGCAACAAATAAAAAAACATCAAGCAATCTACAAAGAAACAACCCCCCCCCCCCCTAAAAATTCGTTTTAAAAAAGTTTTTTAGAAAAAAAAAGAACACAGACACAAACAGCTAAGACTTTTTAAAAGCAAGAGGAAAAAAAAATTATCAAAGAAACACCAAAAAAAAAAAACCTGTTAAAAGTATTTGAATTACAACAACTGAGATATGTGATTTCCATTTCAAGTTGTAAAACAAACAATTTAAATGTACATAAGATTTTCGTCTCACCTCATTAAGCCAGAACTCCCCCCAATTAGCGTTGGTCACCAAGTTACCGAACCAACTGTGGGTCTGAGGAGGAGAGAAAGAAACAAAAAAACCATAAACAATATCACAAATGAAGAACAGTTCGTAAGACAATGCAAGTTGTCTTATGTATTTTTAGAATTGAAAATAAAAGACGAGAATGGCAACACTTTTATTTTGAACTTTGTCCAATAACCAAGGGTTAAAGCCATCAAAGTTTTATTAATTTAGATCTGAATAAAATTTTCAACAGTGCACAAAAGATAAATTTGGACAGTTTCTTAATGAACTGCATTACATAAGAGGTCAGAAAAAGATTAAATACAATGTGGCCAAATTGTAATCAGCACTATTTCTATGAACTATCCATCAGCTTCAATTATGTTAAGCAGTTTTCACAACAACAAAAAAAAACTGACCCTGAAAGAGTGCTATTTTGTCACAATTTCAATCCTTTCACTTACAATCTCATGAATGACGACATCTGTCAGCGATTTGTCACCCACAACAATACAGGGTGTTACAAAAGTAAGACACGGATTTTCCATTCCGCCGTAGGGGAAAGAGGGAGGCATGACTAGGATATCATAGCGTCCCCAGACGTACGGTCCAAACAGAGTTTCACCCGCCTGCAGGAAATCTTCCACAACTCCCTCAAACTCAGCTTTTGCTTTGTCCTAACGAGAGAACAGAAACAAAAGGCACAAGTCAAAATATAAAAAAGGCTTATGCAAGTAATTCTATTTGATGATGATAATAATATATTAGCAGCTAAAATCTAAACAACAGTTTGCTTGGCAATGCTTCACAAAAACACAATACATGTATTCAACAACACTTATGTGACAGTTACAACACTTTGATGAGAAAAACATTAAAACTACATACATCAGATTTAGAGAATTTTATATACCCCCCCCCCTATAAAATTATGAACTGATAACCTTTAAAACAATGGCTAAAAACCGTGATATTTTTCATAGGTATAGATTTAGAATAGTCAGTTTCATAAAAAAAGATTTGTCAGCGAATGAAAGAAGAATCTAATTCTAAGTAGAAGTAAACAGTATAAACATAAATATTGCAAATTATGAAATAAATGCAACCCTTTAAAATTGACGGTCAAAAAGATTTGGTACTGGGTGAGAATCAAAGAACTTGATGTATGAGAAAACAATTCCCCTCTCCAAATTTGAATATTCAATAGAAAATAACCAGTCCCTGTAAGGACAATTGTCTTCTTCTGGTACCGTATTCTACCACATGATGCTATCCAGATTTCACGATACTCTAGACCCATACAATTGTAATACAAGCTATGATACAACATTTGAAGGGTTTTTATGACAAGATGGAATATAACACAGTGGAACCCCTCTTATGTGACTTTTAATCTGAGGACCTCCGCCTACATAAGTAGAGTAATTTAATCCCTGAACGAAGGACCCCCCTCATAAAGACCACCCCTCTTATGTGACTTTTAATTTGAGGACCTCCGCCTACATAAGTAGAATAATTTAATCCCTGAACGAAGGACCCCCCTCATAAGACCTGTTTTTACCAATATTTTGGCAGGTCTTAATTCAGTGTATATTTCTTTAAATTTTGAGAACTGTGTGACATCTTAGTTCTGTATTTGCTTTCAGTTAAAGATATCGATTTCTTAGAAAAGGTCATACTATAAATGTATCGGTCAATACTCTTAGACCGAAATACAAAGACTAAGAAGAAAAAAACCGACAGTTTTTGCTCTTTTTCTCAACGTTTTGAAAATGGCTACAAACATGTTTTGCCACAAAACCCTTCATTTCCTCAAATTTTCTAGTCTGATGAAATGATTGCCACTGACCACGACACTTGGCTCGGCGTATACACTGCTCCGCGGACCAATAGGCTTACACTTGAGATCCCCAACTGCCAAAGCTACCAGATAGCCTGAGATTGGAACACTCATCTGAGAAAAAAAGATTATTGTAAAATATTTTTCGAACCGTCAAAACACAAAAATACAAAAAGTTTAACGACATCATATATATATATATATATGAAACCGTTTAATGTCAATAAATATGTAATGTTTTTTATAACAAGTAATGTGAGCACAGGGAAGAAAAGATAAGTAGGAAAAAAATTTATCGTTTTAAAATCTTGAATACCAAAGAATAAAAGTTTTATAATTTTATATACAAATGTACTTAGTTATATTGTAATTATGAATAACTCTATTTGTTTTCTCCATTAAAGTTTTAAAGCATACCTCTTAGCAAAATATATCTGTTATGATTAATGTGTGTCCCTTCCATTTTAAGCACTTTAAAATACAACTACTGATGAATAAGTTAAAAGCACCTCAAAATAATAGCACTGATCGTCCCCAGCTCTGTTCTTTCTCTCCCCAAACCCGCTGCTATTTGCGCTCATGATGGCTTTGAGTCCAGCAGGGACTTTGACGAAAGCAGAGTAGCAGGCCTTGATGGAGGGCGTGTCCTGACATGGGAAGAAGGATCGGTTCAGCACTGACTGGCCTTGAGTGTACATAAATGGATGCTTCTTATCTAGAGAAATAGCAATAGACAATGAAGAAACAAAATAATCCAGAGAGCAGTAAAAACATGACCGAAAAATCAAAGAAAAGATTTTTACAAACTGCTCCGCCCCTCACATTATCTCGATGATATTATCTTAGTTTGAATATTTACTTGAATCAAACTGGATAATATACACAGATGTACTCCAGTGAACTACTAAAAACCAGTCGCTCATTTCCTCTCAGGTGTTGGAATACTATTGCACAAGCTCAGTATTGAGAAAAGAGACAAAAACTTTTGTATTGGACTTTAAAAAAAAAAGACTTTGCCATAAGACACAAAAAAAAGCGAAGGGCTGTGTGACTGAGGCTGAGGGAGAGACTGGTCAGTTTTTACCTTCAGTCTGGACGGGGTCCAGCCAGCAAACCCCAGGACCCGTGCTGGCCACGTATTGGATGTCCAGGACAAACTCGCAGCCCCTCGGCTTTGGGGAGCTCAGCTGGTGGATAAAAAACAAGATGAAAAAAAAGAAGAAGAAAAATCTTATTTAGGAGGAAAAAAAGGGTAAAAAAAAATTTTTTACTGAATAGCAAGACTACTGAACTTAATTAAACAGCAAGAATATGGCCAACTGAACTTAATTAGGGTACAAAAATATGACATAACAACGTTAATTAAATAGCAGGAATTCTGAAATTGTACTTCTTTGTAAAATATTTCAAATTCTAAGTGAAGAAAATTTTCAAGCAAAGGACACAACGTCAACATTACAAGTCATTCAAATAAATCAGGATATAAGTTTCAAACGACGACCAAACCAAAAAGACATCATCTATGACAGGCTAATTTCGCTAAAAAATACAGCTTTTAAAAGTTGCACTCAATTTTAAGCGATGGCCGGCCACCAATCCGAACTAGAAAAAGAGTACTTGAGTGTCACCATAAAAAAATTATGATGTACAGACTAAGCATAGACCGTAACCAAACTTTCTCAAAGTAAGCTTCCAGTAACACTTAAATTTGTTAATTTTTTTCTCTGCTGTCTAAAAGATTTTTAAGAGTCTTCTGGGGAAGTGCACAAACTGCTGCTCATCTATAATACATTTAACAAGAAAGAAAGCAGCTCATGTCCATCATTTCCTCAAGTGGGAGAAGGTCGAATACGTTACTACAGGAAGTAGAACCATTTTAGAAAATAGAGTTAGAGGTGGACCAAAAGAAAAGATGTTGAGCAATTTAATGTCATGGCTGGAGGGAGGACAGAGTACTAGTAACGTAACTGATAAGCTTATTGTCAATATAAGAGGAAAATCACGACCACTAACACTTAATGGCAAGGAACTTGATAGATGGAAGAAGAGAAAGGATACCTAATTCAAAACTTGATAAAACATAAAAAAAAATATCATTGTGTGTTTAGACTATGAGGTAGTAAGCTGAGAGATTTACTTGAGCTGGGGCATACATAGGTCAAGTAAGCTTTGGACAAAAAATATCAAAAACATAAAATGACATGATATTAACTCAACAAGAAAACAAACAATGACAGCTCTTCTAAAAAAAAGGACCTAAGTTAACCAGGAACAAAAACCAAGACTTAAATATGCGACATATACCTTAATGGTTAGCATCGTTCCATAGGCAGCGAATGGCTTCTCAGCAAACTCAAGCACTTCATCAGAATTCTTATCCTTTACTTGCAGAACATTCAGTGTTTCATGCGAATCCAGAGTCACTAAAAAAGCAACCGATGGAAAAAACAGATCATATACTTACAAAGAGTCATTGATATCTTTGTCGGGTTCCTTGCATTGAATAAATAGGTAAGGCAACCACTGCGCTGACAGTTATGATTAAGATATATAATCAGCAGTGGATTGAAATAGACTTAAAGTGAAAATGGCTGAAAAAAAAATATATGTCATGTCTATTCTGTATAAGTACATATGATAACAGTTCTCAACGTTTTTGTATGATGGTTACTGCCATTTACCTAAATCTAGACCATGTCAGTTGTAACACAAAATGTATGAAAACTAGAGATTTATGTATAATAGTTACTGCTATTTACCTAAATCCAGACCATGTGACACAATATGTATGACAACTAGAGATTTATGTATGATGGTTATAGCTATTTACCTAAATCCAGACCATGTGACACAATATGTATGACAACCAGAGACTTATGTTTAATGGTTACTGCTATTTACCTAAATCCAGACCATGTAAGTTGTAACACAATATATATGACAACCAAAGACTTATGTTTAATGGTTACTGCCATTTACCTAAATCCAGACCATGTAAGTTGTAACACAATATGTATGACAACCAGAGACTTATGTTTAATGGTTACTGCTATTTACCTAAATCCAGACCATCTTTCTGACTTGTGAGTGCCAACTCGATCCAACCCGAGATTTCTTTCTTTTGGAAATTCACGTCCAAGTCAAGATGCAGATGAGCTGTTTTGACATCCTTGAAGTTTGAGCAAGTGGCTGCATCTTCAACACAGTCCGCGTGAAGCTTAGACATACTGTAACGCTTGTTTTGACAGTAAACGTCGTAAGGTGGGAATATTTGTCAAACTCCTGTAAAAATACAAACATAGGAGAAAAATTTGGTAACTTCTTTTAACTCCTTTACAATTTTCAACTGAACCTGTTTGCCATGCTTTGGAAAAACCTCTGATATTGTGTGAATATTAACCAAGTTCAATGACATGATTTACTTCAATCTGAACAGGTTCCTTTTCATTTTCAACAAAAAAATGTAGAAAAAATTATTGTTTATTTATTATTTATTTTTTGTTTATTTATTTTATTTTTATTCACTTTATTAATCCCTTTCGGGAAATTTGGCTTCGTTACTCAGTGCAACTGTATCGCCACAAGAGCAGCGCCACTAATGCCCCAGCAGAGAAGTACATTTAAGGCCACTTTAAACCCATATGCAGGGTGTTGCAGGCGCATATCACAAATTCAAGAATTGCCTGTTGCTGGGTACCCATTTTACAGGTGGATGGACTGGGGAAAGTAAGGGTAAATTGCTTTCCCAAGGCAACTACAACATGGCATGGTCGGGAATCGAACCCACGACCTCCAGATTGCGAGTCAGATGCGCTAACCACTCTGCCACGCTGCCCCCTAAATCTTAGGATCAGATCATAAGATGATATTTTACATAGAAAAGATGTGTGGAAAAAAGAAACCCAGGGTTCTTCATCCTCTACAGACTCGATAATAGGTGACTTTCTTATATTCAGGTAGGTACTACTGTTATTTGTTAATATAATCTTATCCTTTTCCTTCCAAGAGAGAATTCCTGCTTATAGCGGTCAGGATTTTCAAGTGGTGCCACAGAACAGCCTATCAGAAGACTATCATAGTAGATTAGAGATATTCACCGGGGTCATGTAGCAAAGCTTCACGTGCTGGCCCTGTTAATCTTTTGGTGGTCTCCTCGGAACCCCACTAAGAGAGACCGATTGCTACACCACGCGCAACAAAACCCAACAGCGAATGCCCATGTGGCAACTAGAACCAAACAATGGACCACATCCTATCTGAAAGTACAGAAGGGCCTCACTGCACCGACCAGGACCTGAGGGACTGCACTGATGCTGCCCAGGCCTGGATCACACATTGGCGTGATAAGATATGATGATGATGAGAGATATTCACCCATAAAGTAAAATCACTCTTACACTATCAAATCAATATTTTCATTTTTAGATTAGCCTAAACCAAATCTTCTTATAAATCAATGGTCAGTTTTAAGATGAAATTTAAAAGGCAAAATACAAAGTATTAAGTTTTATGTTTTAAAGACAAAAAAACTTCATGATCAAATATAATCCACACCTGGACTTTAATTGAGTGCAAATTTTCTGCATTCTAAATTTCCTACCCTTCACTTAAAAAAAAAAAAAAAAAGGAATATTTTGTAAACCATTTGAGATATTTAACTCAAATAACAAAACAGAAAATATTCTTCTACCAGAAACCAGGGTTCCTGCAGCCACCAGGCTATCAAATTCTACGCTGTTTCCAGGAATTCTAATGCCAGCATGTCAAAATTTAAAGCCGGATGCGGTAAAATGAAATAATATTGAGACTTAATGAAATTTTTTATAGTAACAAATTACATTAGGTGGTGCCACATCAAGCAAGAAAATCCAAATTTTGCTTTAGATCCAATCAGAAGGTTTCACGTTATATGAAGACCTTAATTAGTTTGTCTTAAGAAATATATCCGACTACCAATGGTCAATGTATATCCTTTTTTTTTTTTCAATTTTGTACATGCACCTTTTGTTTTTCTTCTGTTTGTTTTGAATTGTTAATGGATTATGTTTTGTACAAAATTGTCATTATGTCAGCATTGTTTGTTTGGGTAGATAAATTATACTGTTGTAAAGAGCTTTGAGCCTACATGTAAGAAGAGGCGCTAGAAAATAACTTCATTATTATTAATTATTATTCATAAGTAAAAGAAAATGTACATACAAACCTAATAATATATTTATTAAAAAAGCTTTCAAACAGGCCTACTACTACATACTTTACCATTTTTTTTTAAATATTGAAACAATTATAGTCTGGTCACAATCATGACAATGATAAAGATTATACACAGTTTATCCAATCCTATAACAGACTAGGCCTAGCCTTGTTACACTAAGTATAACATGATCTCCAACATCCAGCTAATGATTTCCCTTAGGCCTATTGATAGAATTCTTTGACAGCCTAGGCAACATTAGGCAGCAGCCTGGGGGAAGTAAAATCACTTCAATTTTATTAAGAAGAATTTTAATTAAAACTAAGAAAAATAAAAAAAAAAAAACGGTTGTTCTACTTCTACACACAATGGGCTAAAATGACAGACTACATGCAGTTTCACAGCATTATTGCAATCGTGTACATTACACAGTTCACATCCCTTTCTCTTGTTTTAAACGAATGAAACTACTGAAAGATTAAGTTTTGTCAGGGATGACGCAACAGTAACCCTCAGAAGGACAAAAGAGACCAAACCTCAATCACTCTCACAAGCCAGTTGACCTAATCTAATACTTTTTACTTTTTAAAGCTTGAACAAAGCTTCCCTACAGTACAAAAATCTGTGTGTGTCATAGATCTAGGCCGTTGTGTTGGACTTGACCTACTGCTAAGTACCTATTTGGTATACTATTTAAAAACTGGATAGCAAGAAGAGAAATAAAAATGGCGGAGAATATAATTTTATGAATTGATTTCACCGCATATATGAATTTGAGTATGGCTGTATGGTATTGATAGGTTCTAAGTTAATTTTCGTGATTTTTCCAGGCCTGTTGACTATTTTTCAAGATTTTTAGGGGTAAAAGCAAATTTCAGGGTTTTTCCATGCCTGCCCAGGAGCCCTGAGAAATATTGATTAACTTCAATACAGAAATTTTGACCAAAAATTGAAGCACCTCACATATAATAAATACATGCAGCAACAATGAAAAAAACATGCTCTTCTTTTTTTTTCTCTGAAATTCTACCACCATCACCATTCGCATGATCACCATGTTCTCTAGCCTCCTCCACTTCCTCACACTCCTCTTCAACTGCAAAAAACGCCAATTAAAAAAATTATCAAACACATTAAAAGATGAAACATAATAATTTTCCTCTGAAATACTGACTAATAAAAAAAATGAATAAATGAAAATGTCCATGCATTGCCCTACCAACTGATAAAATTAACAAAATTTCCTTCATTTCTTTATACACAGAATGATCAATGGTGAGACAGTGCATGAACATTTCCAGTGCACATATGCTTATGACCCAAATGTAAATGTGAACACAGGTGGCTGCCAAAATATTGTGAATTCCTCCCAAAGAAAAATGTGTCAGTTTATTTTAGGATGAATGTGAAAAACTCAGTCCTTTTGCCAGCTTGGAGAGTATGAATAAGACTATGACTGCTATTAAAAACAAAGAAATGATTCTGGTGCATACTTTACCAATGATTTGTATTCTGATAATAATGTTTGTTTAAAAAATTGAAAATGACTCTTTAAGTACAATTGTACATTGGATGATGCATTAATTTTTTTATGAATTTCACAATTTGATATTTAAACATAGATTCTAATAATAATACTCTTTAATTCTCTTTCCAATATAACTATAACAATCGCAGTTAGATCTCTAAATTTTGTGGCATCATTTAGAAGTATGAGCTAGATCTAGATCTAGTCTAGATTTTACCTTACTACTAAAAGTAATGGTCTTGGTCTAGAAAGGTAAATTACGGGTTCCGATTGTAAAACTATTTTGGATATCCTTACCGAACTTTTCAATATAGATCTAGCTACTCCAAAGACAATCAACTAGCATTACATTATCGCAATATTGACCAAATTAACTTTAAGTCTAGATGATCTATATTTTAGTTAGAATATAACTAGATCTAGATCTAGATTCTAGTCTAATCTATGCCCACATGATAACACCGGCTTAATGCACATGATTTATTTCAGAGATACACCCACTATAAACTTCCTGTTTCTTTATTGGAAAACGGAAACGTTTAGTTTGCACTGTTTACGTATTAAGTACACTCAGTGGACAAGATCTAACGTTATTTTTTTTCTTAATAAAAAATCGCTTTTGCACCTTCTGGCGATGCCAATAACTTACTTATCAAAATACCAGAAGCTATCATTTTCTACCTAAATAACTGTTAGAAATGCATAGATTTCCAGTCTCAGCATAAGCAAATTTAAAGCACTATCATCATCATCATCATCATCATCATCATCATCATCATCA
>BMAT01010233.1:245436-257407 GCA_019649035.1 Elysia marginata | reverse complement strand
ATTTTTAACAATGCATTTTCTGTGTTGTGAAATTCTTTATAGGCTGCTTGGTTTACTTTAAAAAAGTTGTTGGGGTAAGGTGTCCTATTACTTGTTTTAGAAACACTTTCTTTATAACTTTAGAAAGAAATGACAGGTTTGATACTGATCTATAGTTACTCAATTCTTTGCGCGATAGATTTGCCTTTTTCAGTGATGCTAAGACGATAGCTTTTTTGAATGTCGTTGGCATAACTCCAGAGGAAAGAGATTGGTTGATGAAAATAGTGATAGCGTCGCCGAAGTTATCGGAATATTTGACCAAGAGAGACGTTAGGGAGGAGAGCTTTTTTAACATCCTTTATTTCTTTTTCTGTGACAAGTATATGTGTCAAATAGTTCTCCATGAAATGAGCCGTACTTCAAGGGTAAAGATTTACATTGGTCAGGTGTTCTTATTTTTTAGATCTTATCAACAAAATAGCTGACCGAAATCATACATGTCTACAAATATTGAAGGATTTTGTTGTCCAGAATCTTTCAGGAAAAAAGCATCATTCATAACTTTGGCACAATGTATCCTGAGTTTCAAACAAACCATCTGCATCGACTATTTAAACTTTTTTATCGCTCATGTCAACCTAATATTTTTATATATTATTTTTAGACATTTCCTCTTTCACGGTGATTTAGGTCTTTTAAATACCATTTATTTACTCTTATACCTTCATACTTAAGTGAATTAACTAATGTTTTAGTTACGGTGTTACTCAAAAACATATAGCTTCTGTGAGTAAAATGCCTGGTAAATAATTAAGTTAAAGGATACAATACATTCCAAAATTTTATTGTCTTTGTTTTCTCTTTCGTTTATTATGCCGATAGAAAAATTTTTTGAAAAGACTGTATAAGATCTTCTCAGGGCAAATTGCGTTAGTATCAAAGACAAACCTCCCAAATCCCCTGATCTTAAGATAGCTTTTATCTTTGTATGTTTAAGAAATTTTGCGCATTCAGTCTGTGAAATTTCAAAAGATTCCAAAGTAAGTTGATACTTTATATCATAGACATCAGCAGATAAACATGGCGTCGAAAATGACGGAGATGATAAAAAAACACCCAACGAGGCCATCGACTGGCAGATTATGCATGTAGACGAATAAAGAAACAGAGAGAAGGGGGGGGGGAGAGAGAAAGAGAGAAGGGGGAGAGGTAGAGAAAAAGATCTACATAAAAAGGTAGGTGTCACAACACTCGGAGAGAGAGAGAAATAAAGAAAGTGAGAGAGAGAGAGAGACAGAGAGAGAGAGAGAGAAGACATACAGCATGATTTACGAGATTTTTGTGCTCACTCGTCTCTTGAGAGAGATCAGGTTAACCCGACATATTCAGACGCATGCGCAGTGCTAGTGAGTGTGAGCAAAAGTTTTTATCACAAGTCGAGCGGTTGATTGGTTGGTGTGAGCAAGTTGCTGGGTGAGACTTGACGATTCTTGTCGTGTTACAGCGGGTAAATCTAGTCGGGTGGAAGCTCACTGCCAGACAATTCTCGGCTTCTCATCAACTGTAATTCTAGCTGACAAGCATTGAAATTCTGTAGTTTTTAAGAACTTCTAAAAAATCTCTTTCTTATAATGTTTATTAAGACCGCCAAAACTGGTAGCCGAGACTGGGAAAGTTCTCAGTGAACAGTTTCCACACTAACTACAGTTAATTGATAGATAAAAACAACGAAAGGAAATGAGGCAATTAAAAACAAAAGATATGGAAAAAAAACTAAAACCAAAAAGGGTCACTGGATCAAAGTTAGATGAAGGGAAAATTTTTTGGACAATATCATTTAAAAAAATTTTTTTTTTATACGTTTATTGAGGCTTAGCGAATTTTTTTATTTTAATCGACATCTGGGAAATTGGTTTGTGGTTTGCTGTTAGGAATAATAACATAAAAAAAACAGAAAATGTAGGAGACTAAGAGGATGGAGAGAGACTGACATGATGAACAGGCAGAAAGTAAAAAGGTAAGATAAGATAAGATAAAATTTATCAATGGACGGTAGAAATTTTTGCTCAATTTACCAGTACATGGATCCTACATAAGTACGACAGTGTGAGAAAAAAACATTCCGCACCATACACAAATATAACAATAAAATATATTTTATTTTTAAACATTATATTATACCAGTATACAGTGGAACCTCCGATGCCAGACCTTAAAAACTGTTGGTAAAAACAGGTCTTAAAAGAGAGAGGGAGGGCGTCTTTGTTGAAGGGTTATATTACTATACCCACAATTATAGGTCAATTTAAACTCTTATAAAAGGAAGAGGGCGCTTTATTAAGTGGATACTTATTGAAGGGTTTCACCTCATATGTATCCATGTGCCAGTATATAGACAATACTTATGGCAAAGTTAACAGAATTAGGTATATAAAAAAAGTGCACTTAGTGAAAAAAACACTTACAACGGAAACAGCTTAATTGTTCTCTCTCCTACACATTCTACTCCGTCTATACCGTTCTCCGTCCCCTCACTGTCTTCCTATTTATATCTTTCTGTATGACAGTAACGGCATGTAGGCAGGTGACCTAACTCGCCATCAGAAGTTTGCAGTAAAATGACACAACTCACTTACAACCATGTAATACTTGACTCGGAAAATCATAAAGCAACTGAAAAAAAAGAAGAAAAGTTAGGAAGAAAATTAAGAAGTACGAAAGAAAATAAGAAAACATTAGACAACAGGCATAAAGATAAGGAATAGGCCGAGACAGACGAGGAACACGTAAACGACGAGGAAAGGAAAAAGAGAAACAAAAAACTTGTAGACATGTCATACGAATTAACAGACGAGATAGAGGTGAAAGAAAATGACACAACAAATTCATCTTAATCACCTGCGTAGTTAGTATCTAGGAAGATTTGACAAAATGAAAGAAAAATTTACTACGAACCAAAAAAGAAGAAGAACTATAATTTTATGAAAAAAAGGTAAAGAGAAGTATAATGAAGACGAAAAATCTAAAGCATCAAAGTCTTGCATCAATCTGTAATGACCACAGAATAATAATAATCGGTTATGATAGATTTGTATTTCTCTGTTTTAAGTCCTTATTCTAATTTACCCTGTGATCAATAGTCTGTTTAAGAGAAAAGAAATAATTTGATGGTGCGTCAATTTTACTCTTTCTTTACATCGGCTCCAATTAAATTAGTCTAGTTTTGAAAGAGTTGGTGTCGCGTATCGCAATAGATCATAAAATTTATGCATGTAAAGCGACACAGAAAGAAACTTTGACCCTTTTCGACTCACTTTAAATGCATTGGTAAAGGTTTTTGTTGAAAACGTATTGGGAACGGAGGAAAGAACGTATGGAAATAGAGAGAGAGAGAAAGAAAGAGAGAATAAAAGAGAGATAAAGAGAGAAAGAGAAGAAAGATATTGCAGTAAAGACACGCTCAGTCAACAACTTATTAGTGTGATAATGTGAAATTACGAGAGGGCCTTTATAGTAAGTAAATCAACAAGAGTGAGTGAAAGACTAAACGAGAGAATCATACAAAAAGACATTAAGGGAAGAGAGGAACCTAAGAAGACGAAAGAGAAAAAGAGATAGGGTAAAAAAGATAAAGATTGAGTGTCAAAGAGAGAGAGAGAGAGAGAGAGAGAGAGAGAGAGAGAGAGAGAGAGAGGGAGAGAGAAAGAGTTAGGACGAGACAAAGAAGAAGAAGAAGAAGAAAAAGAAGAAGAAGAGGAAAGCAGCAGGATTAGCAATGGGACAAACATAGATACCGGACGTACAAAGCTTCCTCGAATAAACGATAAAAAGATGAGTAAAAACTAAGCAGCACAGAAAGATAATACAATAGGGGAACGGGTGTTTGTTTATCCAGCTTAACATATCATTTCTCTCTCGCACCACCTCTCTCTCTATCTATCATTCGCTCTCTCTTTCTCTATATATCTCTCTTTGTCTCGCTTGTGAATTTGAAATCATTATTTTCTGTCTGTTCAATTCTCTCCTCTTTCGCTCTCTATCTCACTTCCATTCTTTCTCTCTCTCTCTCTCTCTCTCTCTCTCTCTCTCTCTCTCTTTGTCTCTCTTGGGGGCTTTTTATGGTTTTCTGCTTAACTATGTGCTTCTTTGCTCTTTATGCCATTATCTCCACCCCTCTCCCTCTTTCTCTCTCTCTCTCTCTCTCTCTCTCTCTCTCTCTCTCTCTTCTTGCTTTGGGCTTTGTATTCATTGTTTTCTGTTCATCTTTCTCCTCCTTCGCCCTCTAGCTCTCTTCCATTCTCTTTTTGTCTCTTTCACCTAATCTGCCCCCTCTCTCTCTGACTCTCTCTCTGACTCTCTCTCTCTCTCTGTCTGTGTCTCCCAGAGGCCGATGTTATTCTGTTATTGTGTTTAGAGCGATGTCCCAGCATGCAGTGTTGTGCTAACCTGGCAATATGTCACTCTACACAGCTCGGGATGCTCAGCCAGGGAAATATGGCAGACAGGGAGGAACAGGCAAGCCACTGGCGGAAACAGCATTTGGCGGAAGTGAGCAACAGTTACTAGGAGCTTGATGTGAGGAGGGGTCAAGAGAGAGAGAGAGAGAGAGAGAGCGAAGGAGGAAAGAGTCGAACAGAAAACCATGAACATAATGTCCCAAGTGAGACAGGGAGTGAAAAGGACAGATAGACAAACAAACAGAGATATAGACAGAGAGAGAGAGAGAAAATCAAAATGAGCTCAACACAGGAGATCGTCAAAAGCAACGAACGAAAAGATTTCGCAGTCCCAGTCATGCCCCGGTTTATATACAAACATATTAAAACAGATTTAACAACAATATTATGAAAGGTTAACTGAGAGAAAAAAAAAACGAGCAACCAAACTCAAAAAGGCACCGGAAAAAGTTATGATTCAAATCGCATTGGGTATATCAAAACATAAGTGTAGAGAACTTCAATTAAAATATCGGAGCGGGGAGGCAGGGGGGTATGATCTCAGTCAGATCAAGAGAAAGGCATTTTGCACGGTAACGTGTTTCTAGGTTTCAAATGCTGAACGTCTCTCTTAACTTCAACAGATAGACTAAGAGGTCTTGGTGCCCGCTGGCTGCCCGGGACGATCAAATTGCAGTATCTCCGAATTGGTTTTAACTGCAGAGGCTGCATTTTGGTTGTCCAGGGGCAGCGCAGAACCAGATCATTTCCAATAGAATAGAATTGAATTTTTTTTAAAACGGTAAATTGTTAGGCACAGAGACTTTAATTCATTTGGCCTTCATATTCAATATTTCATTTTTTTTGGCTGGGGTTAAGCAAAAGTTACTTCCTCCATATCAGTAGTGCTGACCAGTAAGTCTTCACAGGTTTTTTACATGTTGCCAACAGTCGAAGCAATGTTTACAATCTTAAATACGTTAGTGACACACGCGGACTCGCCGTGTCTTGTACCACTAGGTGAGGACTGGGGTACGCTAGATCTAAACTAACGTCTACCTTCAGAATTCAGATTTAACGAAATACAGGCAAATGACAAGAGAATTTTTTTTTGTCAAAATTTTTTTTTCATAGACACTGCAAGGATAACCATGTTTCTCAGATGAATTTTTACTTGCTCTAAAACGTCGTTTTATTATGTTGGTGATAATTGTCATAATGCAGGTGACAATGATGATGATGATGATGATGGTGATGATGATGATGATAATGTTGGGGATAATATTGAAGATATTCTGGAAATTGACAACCATTGTATAGTTATGGTAGTAGTAATAATGATAGTAGTCATAATGGTTATGGCGATGTCAATATTAATGGTAATGGTCTTGATCCTACGATAATAATAATAAGAAGAAAAGTTATAATGATACTAATAATGATAACCATAATAATGATAATAGTAATAATAATTAAAATTATAATTATAATAATAATAATATTGTGTTCATATTTTGACAGTTCACAGCCGTGTGTGTGTGGTAGATATGCTTAAAAGAGATCAAATATGAAAATTATCTTCTGATGGTTTGGCTGATAAATTTATCATCCTCAAGGAGCTTACAAAAACAAAGCAACGTTTTTAAATGTTCACCAGCAATAAGCGACAGCAATTGTTTGTTTTTCTCAGTGCAACCTTTTTTTAATAGTAAGATCTATTCCCCAGAAACTTTGCTGTAATCGTCTTTGTTTAATTGGACCGATTTAAAGCTTATAATGCATTTAAATTTTTTGCAGGCATCTTTTTAAGGACTGGTTTTTTTCCTCTATGTAAGAAACCAGCTATTGTGAAGTGTAGAGAATCCGGTGGCTTAGAGGTAACTGTTTGCTTTGATGTCGATACCAGGAAAGCGAGGACAGGTTGCGCATGCGTCGCCAATATGCGGCCACAGAGACAGAGGAGCATCCTAGAAGCCTCGAGGCACCGAGATTTAGCAGCTAGATTGCAGGTAAAGGGGGGGGGGGGCGCATCCATTAATTACAGCTGATAATGAGGCCATGATTTTAGTTGGACAATGGACACGCTTGTTGGTATATTGAAGAAGTATGCTTTGTCAAATATATTTAGGGTATTTTATGCCATAAAATAGTTCTACGTCGACTTTTGTATGCTGCCTAGGAATTTTTAAAATACAAATGCAAAAGTAATTAAGGCATTATGTTTATGTTCTATAAACAATAGTCTGCGATGATGCATTAAACCTTGATATCATTAGAGCATTCTATTCTGATTAAAAAAGTGGGTTTTTTTTAATCTCTCAGGTTATTGAAGGCTTTACTGTATTCACTATGTTTTATATTCTTAAGTTCTTGCGGTAATCTGATGATATAATGTGGGAATGATTACATTTATCCGCAATCCCTAAAAATGTAAGCTTCTTTTATAGATGAATTTTGAATAACTTTGTACACTGCATTATGTTAGCGAAAAGTAGTGAGCCTATGATTTGGCTTTCCAATGGTGTGGTAATTACTCTCTGATTTTCTTTTTCAGATGGCTTTATTTAACAAAGATAGGTTGCATCATACTTAAAAGAGGTGTGCATGAATCTAAGCTGGCCTTGACGAACTTAATTTTGAGCGAGTTGGAAGTAAGCCGACGTCCTCAAATGTAGCAAAGATATCGCACTGCACAGCAGATGGGCTACACGAGAGTTCAATGACCCGGAAGTATTTGTCAATATAGAATTTAAGAGAGAGAGAGAGGGAGAGAGAGAGAGAAGAGAGAAGAGGAGAGAAAAGAGAGAGAACGGGAGAGATTTACGTATTCCGACGAACAGCCTGAAGGCATTGTCAGAAATTTGTGCTCCATTTTGTCGCGTTCTTTCTTACGATATGATAGTCTAGTGCGGCGTGTTTGGCATAATTTTGTTATTATTAACACGAGCTGAGCCAATATAAAGCAGAAGCGAGAGAGCGTGGGAGGCCTTGAGGTGTTGATATCTGTAGGAGAGAGGGAGGGGAGGGGAAATTATTCTGATATATAAGCTTTAAAATTGCCGACATTTCAAAACAAATAACTAGAAACGAGTAATAAAAACGCATAATCGCATGTGCAAAAAAAGCTTAAAGAGAAGCTTGAACTGCACTGAGCAATAATTATTTCCTTTGTTTCTTTTTGATAGTTGTTTCCACTTCATTGTTGCGTCATTCAGAAACTTAATTACTTCCCTTTGTGATGTAGTTGGCTGGCGCTGAGCACAGTTGTTGTAGCGTTTATTGCACCCAATAGTGGCTGATTAATTACTCAAACCGTAAACTGAAAATTGTGCAGTTAAAAAAAATCGGTCGCTCAATTTTAAGATATACTGCATAGTAAAAAAAATTGAGGGTAAAAAATGCCGTAGGGCTGTTTCTTAGAACTTCTTTATACAGGGTCGAGTTTCCTCCCTTTGTGTCTATACAGGAAACAGTTTGAGCAACTGCAGCGTAAGTCGAAGCCAGACAGGTCTTTGGATAATCCCGATCGCGAGCGTTCGTGTGTTCTCTTTATAAAGCAAATTGTTGGCTTTTTTGTTGTGTGTGGATATTGCATTAAATAATGATAATCTTTGTTTCGTGTAAGTGCCGTTAGGTAATACAACGTTTTGTTGTCCTTAAAATTTAAAAAAAAATGGGAAATTTCAAACAAAGTAAAGAAAATAACTATTGTACGTGTGTATATTACAGAAGACAATAGTTTATTATATGGCCTGTTTATTAAAAGCTTTATAAACATCTCATATTGGGTTTTTATAAATTCATGCTGCTGTTTTTTTTTTCTTGTTACGTGTTACAATCGACACCAGAAACATAAGATGCAAATTATTAAAAACAAGAAGCAAAAAAGAAAAACAGGATTTAAAGACATACGGCAGTCCGCTGTTCCTTTAGATAAATATAGACATTATTGTGATTAATCCGCCGACTTGCCATAAAAATTACACTTAATCCTTTGTCTTTTGAGTTTTCTTCAGGATTGTAATCTTAAGAACATATGGATGAATCAGTTAGCCTAAACCTAAACCTATAAAAATATAATAACAATAAAACTAACGGTATTAATAACCACAAGAATAACAATTATAATCATTATTGTAATAATAATGATAATTATAATAACAGTAATAAAAATAAAAACAATAGTAATAACAATACTAATGCAATTATAATCAATGATAATGTGAGTCACAACTGTCATATAAGGCTAATAAGACACAGGCGTCAACTTATTCCCGACGTGGCATGAACCCAATTTGTCCTCGCCACGTTTCATAAAGTTGACAATCTCTCTCTCTCTCTCTCTCTCTCTCTCTCTCTCTCTCTCTCTCTCTTTCTGTCTCTGTCTGTCTGTCTGTCTGTCTGTCTCTCTCTCACTCCATCTCTCCCCTCTTATCTTCTTAGCTTTAAAGACTGGTATATAGATATGACTTTTTTTTACAGAAACTCGGTACCAAAGTTGAAATTGAAACAGCCAGCTCTAAATCTCTCTGCCTGTGTGTTAAGTGTGCATGCACCGTATTAACTAAGCCCCAGTCTCTGACTCCAGTTTGGTCTTGTTTTGTGATGTGAGGATGAACCGCAGCTTCTACAGCTTGGAGGTAAACAAAACAAAAGACAACGCACAGTGTTCAGCGTTCATACTTTGCGACTCGCATTTCAACCTTTGTTCCCTAAATTGCATTTTTGAGGAATCGACCGATGCCTTTTCATCCGCCTTGTGCCTCTCACCTCTTTCATTATTTATTTGTCCTTCCTCTCAAAGCACACTTCTTTCTCTCTGCTTTAGTTTTCTGCAGGGCTAAAGATATTAAATTTTTGTTGTCTTGTTGTTATCCCGTGTCTACTAACGGAGTCAGCTTTTTAAACGAAAGGAAAAAAAAAGTTATTCTTCATTCTGCATTATACAATATACTGAGAAACGGTTAAAAAGGAAGATTGATTTTCTACAGTCTTGGCCTTGTAGAATGACCCCTTCTGTCTCTGTCTCTATCTCTTGTCTGTCTGTCTGTCTCTCTCTCTCTCTCAATTTCTCTATTTCTGTCTGTCTCTGTCTATCTGTCTGTCTGTCTGTCTCTCTCTCTCTCTCTCTCTCTATCTATCTATCTATCTTTCTCTCTTGAATTTCAATGACAATTTAATAGAGGTACGATTGGAGGAAGATCAAGCAACCAAGATGTGTTATGATTGCAGGAACCACAGCCGTCAGCGCACCTCAAACTGTGGGTCTCAGCTTGCTCATAATGACACTTGATAATTAATAATTTTTATTGCCGTCTATTATGATGCGCTTAGAACCTGTGTGTGTCTGTTTGGTTGATCGCTGTTCGGATGCTGAACAGTGTTTTGTTCCTGCACATGGTGATGGCTTCGAGCAGGAAGGCAGGTGTTTGAATTTGTTTGCGTGTTTGTCTGATGAATAAACTTAGTCTTAGATCACCTGATTAAAAAAGAAACCCTGAATAGTTTGATTAAGCGGCTTTTCAATTGAGGTCTTATGTAACATTTATAGTTTGGTTTGTTTTGTTTTTTGAATCTCAAGAAGTGAAGTGATGATGTACTTTTCAGCGCTGTGTAGACGCAGGTGTAAGTATAAGTGAAATGTGGGTGTGAATGTAGAAGTAGATGTATGTAAAGAAGTAGATGTAAGTGTTGGTGTAGGTGAAGATGTGGGTGTGAATGTAGGGGTAGATGTATGTAAAGAAGTAGATGTAAGTGTAGGTGTAGGTGAAGATATGGGTGTGAATGTAGGGGTAGATGTATGTGAAGAAGTAGATGTAAGTGTAGGTGACGATGTGGGTGTGAATGTAGGGGTAGATGTATGTAAAGAAGTAGATCTAAGTGTAGGTGAAGATGTGGGTATGAATGTAGGGGTAGATGTATGTGAAGAAGTTAGATGTAAGTGTAGGAGTAGGTGAAGATGTGGGTATGAATGTAGGGGTAGATGTGTATGGAGAAGTAGATGTAAGTGTTGGTGTAGGTGAAGATGTGGGTGTGAATGTAGAAGTAGATGTATGTAAAGAAGTAGATGTAAGTGTTGGTGTAGGTGAAGATGTGGGTGTAAATGTAGAAGTAGATGTATGTAAAGAAGTTGATGTAAGTATAGGTGTAGGTGAAGATGTGGGTGTAAATGTAGGGGTAGATGTATGTGAAGAAGTTGATGTAAGTGTAGGTGTAGGTGAAGATGTGGGTGTAAATGTAGGGGTAGATATATGTGAAGAAGTTGATGTAAGTGTAGGTGTAGGTGAAGATGTGGGTGTGAATGTAGGGGTAGATGTATGTGAAGGAGTAGATGTAAGTGTAGGTGTAGGAGAAGAAGTAGCTGTATAATTATGTAGGTATTGATGTAAGCGAAAATGATGTTCTAGACATAGGTGACAAAGTAGGTAAATTTGTAGGTGAAGATATAGGTGTAGATGTAGGTAAAGTTGTAGGTGAAGATATAGGTGAACATTTAGGAAAGATATGTGATTGTGTAAAAATAGATGCAAATGTGTGTTTAGATCTAGGTGGAAATGTAGGGGGAAAATATAGGTGAAGATGTGGGTGCAGACAGCGGCTCAGCGGTTTTCGCGTCGTAATCGTGATCCGGTGTTTGTGTGTTCGATTCCCAACCGTGATTGTGCGCACTTTCCTTCGTCCACCGACTGTTAAACGGGTGACAGGCTATAGGCAGCGCATGAAATTCGTGTAGTGCTATTTTGTGATCGCCAGAAAGACGGACCCACTGCAATCTTCTGAATTATTAAGTTAAATATGCTTTGGTGTGTATCATCCTGCTGAGGGTAAAAAGTAGAATCTTGAAACTACCCTCGGAAGACTTTTATTATAACAATCTTTATTTTAATTTAGTAGAGTGATCTGCTAAGAAGAATTTTCCCGCCCTTCCAGTAAATCTTTCTCATTAGAATGAGATCTCTCACTCATGACCTTGCTCACACAGGCAGACTGAGGCTAAGGCTTTGAGGAAATAGGTTGTTTCGTCTTTAAATCACAAAACAATATACTTGCACCTTCCATCTGTATAACCTTAATCTCAAAACGGTTAAATGTTTATTTTTGTGTTGAAGGATGTCCATGAACTGATCTAGCTAAAACGTACGTGATTTGATACACGAAGATTACTTTTTAAATACTTGGAACATAATCTCACATGCTGATCCATGCTTGGATTCAAACTCTAACCGCTTTGGCATTAAAACGGAGTTTCAACCAGTTGGGATCATGCCTGGGGGAGACACTAGCCGCTAGAGGAAGAAAGAGGGAGAATGAACTTTCCGCTCCGACTGGATATTATTATTATTATCCTTGTCATTCGCTGCCCGTAAGACCAAGTCAAGCGTTTCTCGTAGTTCTCGCGTAGACTTGTCTCTCGTAGTGCTGTCTGATGTCTGCTTTGTTCCCAGTTCAAGATTTTCTTTCAGCCTTCAGTGACAGAGAAGAGTGTTCTCTCAGGCCGACTCAAAAGCGCCATCTAGCCCCAGAAGTGGCTACCCCTTACCCTCCTACTACAT
>BMAT01010233.1:224783-237834 GCA_019649035.1 Elysia marginata | reverse complement strand
AGTATCTCTTTAATCATTTTTCAACATGAAACAAGCTTTTACCATGGCGAAAAGCTAAATTTAGACCTATCTTTATTGGGTTGAAGAAGACATAGTATAAACTAGACGAACTTTTGGGACAGCCTCATATGTAAAATTATTGTAGCAATACTACAGCAAAAGCGCGCGCCGACCATCTCAATGTAGCTAGATATATGCACCATCAAAGTTTGATACAGTACTGGCATTTTCTGCTGAAGGGAACCATCATTGCAAAACAGTTTCGTGTTTCTTTTTTGTGTGAACTGTACTTACATCATGGAAGATTATAAATAAATAGAGAAGGGGTTAGAAAGATGAATGAAACTAACAGAAACATTCTCCCCTAGATTATAACCAACATTTCCATGCTTTTTACCCAGACTAGAGCAGCTTTAAAAGAAATTCTCTTTTCCTTTTTTGTGCAAGAATTATATTGTGTTAACTACAACATTCCTTTTTAATGCAATAAATACATTGCGTTTATAGCAAAGTTCCTTTTTTATGGAATAAGTACAACGCGTTTATTGCAACATTCCATTTTAATGTAATAAGTACATTGCGGTTATTACAACATTTCTCTTTAATGCAATAACTAATTGCGTTTATTCTAACATTGCTTTTAGTTACAATAAGTGCACTGCGTTTATCTCAACATCCCTTTTAAATGCAATAGGAGCATTGCGTTTATTATAATATTTTTTTTAATGCAATACATAAATTGCGTTTATCAAAAACATTATGACCAGGGAGCCATAAACCGACAGGAGAAAACGCTGAAAAAGGGAAATTAAAATCTTTGAACCTCCATATTTCTATCATCTTATCTATGCAACTGAAATGATTTTAAAGGTTTGAGATTCCTGGATACTTTTATAGTTTTGAATGGAAAAAACTTGTAAAAATCATGGAAGTATAACTACAGTCTCGTACATTAGTTTTTAATGTGTTTCCTTTGTAGTATAACATCTACAACTCTTGAACTTAACCATTGAAGAATTAGAAAGATGCAATCAAAGGTTCACATAATTAAAATGATTATTTTGATGGTATTCGCTTTATTAAAAAAAACTTGAAACAATATAGAAATGCACTTGAAAATAATTGTAAACACATTACCGTGACGCTAGACAATAGTAAAGAAAAAGTAAGGTAGCCTTATAGTCTGAAAACTCAGTCAAATAAAAGTAAGAACAAAACAACATAGACTTTGTTTTTTACTTCTGAGTGAAAGACCGCAGTGGGTCAAGTTACGACAGGAAAATAATTGTTGGAAATTTAATACTTGTGTTATTTTTACCGTTAAAGCACGATCATTACAGTTATCAAATTCATCGTCATCATGATCATCATCATCATGATCATGATCATCATCATCATCATCATCATCATCATCATCATCATCATCATCATCATCACCATCATCATTGTCACTAACATCATCATCGTCAGTTTCATCATCAGCATAACCACTACCACTATTGTTAGTAATAGTAGTTGTTTCATTTTTTTTTCTTGTTTACAACTAAGTTAACAAACATTTTCTTGGATTATTTTTAGATTGCTATCTTTTCATGAGTATTACTACTATTAATATACTATTTTACTATTATTCACTATTACTATTTTTCTACATCATCTTTACCATCAGGATCATTTTCGTATTTACCGTCATCATCAAGAATCATACCAGATGTAATAATGGCTTTACTTTTGTTTTCGTCTGTACTATTATGTCAACAATGCAGCCGCCGACCGCATAGCTGACTGTTACAACTCGGCTCTCGCCCGGTCAACTGATCAGCCTGTAATTCTTCTCGGCGATTTCAATACATGTGACATCACAAAACATTTGTCACAGCTTCAACAGTGTATCACAAAACCTACACATAACAAAGGCAAGGTCATCGACAAATTTTTTGCAAACATAATGGACTCTTACACGGACCGTTATTCAGCACCTCTTGGCAAGTCGGACCATTGCGTTGTTCACCTACTACCTAAATACAGACAGCTGGTAAAAAGAGAAGGGCCTAAAACACGCATTGTTAGAAAGTGGGACCGCGACACAGCAGAGACTATAAGAGGATGTTTTGAAGGCACCAACTGGAACATTTTCTTTGAAAACGAAGACGATTTAGATACTATTACGGACTCAATAACTTCTTATATATGCTTTTGTGAAGAAAATATTGTTCAAACAAAAAGGATCAAAGTTTATGCAAATTCTAAGCCATGGGTCAACAGGGAATTAAAAACAATCCTATTAGAGAAAAGGAAGGCATTTTTGGAGGGAGATAAACAAAAACAACATGAGCTGGAAAAAGAGTTTAAGTGGAAAAAACAAAGTAGGAGGCAATATAAGGATAAAGTGGAAAAGAAATTTACAGAGGGACAAGGTAGGGCGGCTTGGGATGGTTTGAACACTATGATGGGGAAAAATACTAAAAAGCAGGAACTAAAATGCGATGACCCTCTCACTTTTGCCAATGACCTAAATGTTTTCTATTCTCGCTTTGACAGCACAGATTTTTCCAGAGAGATCGATGATGTTTGTAAACCTTTATTAACAATTCCAAATAACATCAGGGTAACAGAATGTGATGTTAAAAAAGTTTTTTCTAAACCGAAACCTAGGAAAGCCTGCGGCCCAGATATGGTAGGAGGGAAAGTTTTGCGGGAATGCTCTAGTTCACTCTCATCTGTATTTTGTAACTTATTTCAGATTTTACTTAATTTCCACTATGTACCACGTGTTTGGCGAACAAGCTCCATTATTCCAGTTCCTAAAAGTTCTCACGCAAAAGATTTGAATGATTTTAGAGCAATAGCCTTAACATCTGTAATTTGTAAGAGCTTAGAGAAAATTGTATGTAATTACCTTACTACACCTGTGGCAAATCGCATGGATTCCTTGCAATTCGCTTATAAAGCTAAAAGAGGTGTAGAAGATGCAACCCTCACTCTTATGGAACTGGTCACTCACCATCTCGACCAAACTGGTACTTTTATAAGAATTTTAATGATGGATTTTAGTTCAGCTTTCAACACCCTGCAAACGCATTTACTTCTTTCGCGTCTTTTAGATCTTGACGTAAGTCCAGGCATAGTTCTCTGGGTTAGGGCATTCTTACGCGACCGGCCACAGACAGTTTGCGTGAACGGTGTTAAATCAAGCGAATTAATTTTGAATACCGGAGCGCCCCAGGGATGTGTCTTGTCGCCCATACTCTTTTCAATCTACACCAATGAAATTATGTCAAACACAACAACTCTGACTTTGATAAAATTTGCAGATGACATGGCTCTTGTAGCCCGTTTAAAAGATGAACAGTCGTTGTCTATCTACTTTAACTTCATTGGACATCTCATCTCATGGTTTGATGAAAGTTATCTTAGGTTGAATGTTAAAAAAACAAAAGAACTTTTTATTGAAAAACATAGGGCCAGGGATACATCGCTATTTCAACCGGTACGGATAAAAACTGAAGATGTTGAAATTGTGGAGACCTTTAAATACCTCGGAACTGTTTTAGATTATAACCTTAGTTTTACCACCCATGTTGATACTGTATGTAAAAAAGTAAACCAACGCATGTATCTAATTCGAAAGTTGAAGAAGTTTGATGTTGACAAAAAGATACTAGAAATGATCTACAGGTCACTTGTTGAGAGTATTCTTACCTTCAATATTGTCACATTTTATGGCCACCTCACCGTTAAACAAAAAAACAGGTTAAATAAAATTGTAAATATTGCAACCAAATTGATAAATTTAAAACAGAAGAGTCTTAATGATCTTTACCAGCAAACTGTAAGTAAAAAGAGCAGAAGCATTATAAATGACCCTACCCACCCTTTACACTCATGTTTTGAGATAATGCTTTCTGGCAAGAGATATAGAACCCCAGCCTTCAAACGCCAGCTATACAACAAATCGTTTATACCGGCCGCAGTTAGATTTTTAAACTCACAAAAACTTTTATGATGTCATCAATCCCTGTGATCTATTTACTACTTAATTATAACTTTCAACCGATTCCTACAAAATTAATTCATTTCGATGTCAGCATCAATCTTTTAATATCTATTTACCTCCTAGTTTATCCAAGTTTAATAAATTTTATCACCAGAGTGCAATATTTTTGTAATATATTATGTTTACTACATGTATCTACTCAGAGACATGATGTGTATGTTTTTACTTCTATGTGATATGTACATTTTTACCTGATTGGTTTAATTTGTATTTTTCCTTGTTAATTATATACTAGCCTGCTTTTTAACGTGCTGAAAAGATAAGTTTCCAATGTATTTATATATTTGGACAATAAACTATTCTTATTCTTATTCTATTCATTATGACATCCCTAATGCAAAACTGGCTACTATCCTTTTTAAGGCCCATGTAATGTCTACCTTGGTTTTTGGCATTAAAAAAAAACAACTATTACAAATACAGAAGCCCCTTTCCCCCTACAGACTTCTGTCGGTTAAAAGACAGCGATAGCAGTCAATAATTTATAATCTTCAAATTGCAGATGACACCAGTATACTCTGGGATAACCGGAGCATAAAATGAAGAAAACCATCACTTGGTTTACTCCGCGGTGCGATAATCACTTCCTTTTACCCACCCTCAAAAAGAAGAAAGAAATTATAATCGCTTTTAGAAATAAGAAAACGGAACTGTTACCTATCTACATAAACTATGAAAAAATAGAAATAGTTAGGTCATAGAAATATGAAGTTACTTTTATGGATGAAAGACTGTTGTGGAAAGAGAATACTAGCAACTTAATGGGAAAGCTTAACGCAAGATAGTATTTTCTATGTAAATCTAATTCTTTCTAAGTAGATCCTATTCTTTTTCTCCAAAGTTATTAAGTTAGTGTTAAAAATACTTTGACTTTGCTATCAATTTTTTTTTGGATGGGTAGGGGGTGGAACCACCAAAGCGCGCCACAAGAAGACAAATAACAATATTGCCAAAAGAGCAAACTAAGAAAAAGAAAAAGAGAGTTATTTAACACCTTCATATTTAAAGGAAAGCTGTATCGATTCTCGACGATAATTCAAATCCCTTATTAAAACAACTAAATTTTTAAAATTAGATCTGGAAGACCCATTCTAATGTTCTATTTAAATGTCGATGCGAACATCAGAGAAACCCTTTCTTAGTATCTGCCTTGAAACTTTTTAATCCAACGTTATAAGGTAAAATACATTGATGTAGAAATTTCATGTAGGCGTATGCATGAGTTGGCATAGGTATCTCAACATGATTTCTTTATGTTGCCTTAGGTGTTTGTCTTACTCTCCTTGTAGATACATTCATGCTATGATGAAAAAGAAGAACTCGAAAAGGACAAAAGAGCATGTTTAAATCTTTAATCTTGAGTATAGAAACTTGACAATAGAAACCAGCTTGCCTAGCTTTGAAGCAGAGAAAACATTGATCACAAGTAAATATGAAAAACAACTTTTAAAACTAATCATGTGTATAATTTCATGATCATAGGCATTATATCCTCTGTTGTGAAAAGAATTTAATTTTTTTTCTAAAAAATTAGCTTACAGTTAAACAAAAGATGCTTGTACTATTTTGTTTTTCAAGTCCTTATGATGCCATTTTTCACATGTAGATATAGTTAGTTCTAAATTAAAAACAGCAAAATTTTCTCAGGTGTAAGCTTGACTTGCTTTCGTGTATGTTTATTATTTCAAAGATTTAAAAACAACACTCCTCGTTCTTTGTCTTTCTCCTTCTCTCGATTTACCTGTTACTTATTTATTCACATCTTTTGTTAACAAAGCTCAAAAGGTCCACACTAAGTCCAGGCTAGATACTATAATTATTCATTTAACTAGAACGATACTTTTTCCTTAAGGCAATTCAATACAGTGTAAACTTAGCAATCATGATGTACCGCGTTTCTATCAAGTCTTATCTCTTTTCTTTTATAGGAAGACGAGGTCAAAAGTTTTGTTAAATTCCTCGTCAGCCCTTAAAGAACCACCATTGATCACGAAACCGTCCAATACAGAGACCTTATCATGTCCTTGTATAGTCAAAGTCTCTTTGAAAAGGCAGTTTTCTATGAGGTTGGTGACAAAATGAAAAAAAAGATACCCTGGGGCAAGATTTTTGCATTAAGGTTAAGAAAAAACCCTCAGAGTTGTTTTTTAAAACACGGGTAAGATCGTACAGTAGACTTGCCAAGTTTTGGAACATGGATCAATTTAACGAAAGAATCAAAGAGGGGGACCTCTCGAAGGCTGGAGGAGTGCTTGTTGAGATTGACTTCATATCAAACGTTGGTGAATAGCATTCTAGCCACACAGCCGCGGACCGTGGCACTGCCGTAGTTATTCTATCTGCTATACGTTTTGCGGCACCAATTGTGCTCTCCGCGGACCGCTATGATAAAGGAGCTTTTTTCTTCAAGACGTTTCCGGTACTGTTTGAGTCTGGCTTGCCCGCCGGGACGTCGCCATGTAATCCCCTGCTAGAGAATGGGAGTAAAGATGATTAAATGCTCTTAAATCAGTCTTGT
This sequence comes from Elysia marginata, assembly GCA_019649035.1. NCBI lineage: Eukaryota > Metazoa > Mollusca > Gastropoda > Plakobranchidae > Elysia > Elysia marginata. The sequence continues at coordinate 231,259 of BMAT01010233.1, read as the reverse complement.
TGTGTGGTTTGGCGTGACACAAAAGGAACGTAAACGCCTCCACGTCGCGTCACACCTACACGAAGACAAAACGGAGCCAAGTGCCGTAACACATGCCAGGGATTAGTCATACAGACACACACGGGGGTGAAGGTGTTAGAATTTATGTGTCTGGAATTGGGTGAATTAATCAGTAAAAGTGCTGAGAAAAGATTAGTGTGTTCTGGCACCGACAGGGTGTAACAACGAGGTGCAGATAGGGTGTCTCTAGTGCTAAACTCTCCTGAATTTTGGAACGTATCTTAGAGAAGTTCTTTGATGAACTGCATCACCTGAATGTCTCAATGTCCTTTATAATAGTCATCGATATTGCGGTGAAGGGCGTTTTGGAAGACAACTGTATTTTTAGCCCGTCAAAAATGGTCGATCTTTTCAGTAGTAAGTTTGTGATTGATTTTGTCCAAGCGTAGGACAGCATGGCAAAAAGTTTGCGCGACGGACTCGTTATCTAAAGGCTGCTGATTTTTATTTCGAACCAGTTTAGGGAAGCAGTTATTCCCTATCTTTCGTCCTCAGTCCACCCACATGTAAAATGGGTACTTGGCAATACGCAACGCTTAAACTTTGTTCAATGCTAGTATTTGAGCGCCAAACTGGCAGTTGTGCTGTAATGATCTAAAATATGTGTCGAACTTCCTCTCTTGTGTGTAGGCGTTTTGGGGAATAAAAATTTAAAATACAGTCTAATTAAACAAAAGTTTGTAATAGCTCTCATTTTAAAAAATATAGGGCCAGTGTCTGAGCGTGCAGGCTACCTCTGTGTCATTTATTAATTATATAGGTCGCCTATACTCACCTCTACAAATTAATTAATTGTATCACAGAGTAGTATTTGTCAGGCGCTTTCATGATATGTAAAACAAGTTTTATTCTTTTTAAATCACCCAGAGGTATGACAAAATGATAAAAAATCACACTAAGAGCCCCCCAAAAATAAAGAAGCATGGTTGCTTTTCTGGCAACAAATTAATCTATAACTTGCCCTTTTGTACATTTAAAAAATAACTGAAAATTCAAAGAGAGGTGTTAGACACATGATAGTTTGGAGCGGTCATAGGGTTGTACCATATTTTACGTTGTAAACCATCACCATCATCACATGCCTAAACCCCCAAATCGGCCGTCCAGCGAAGTCAAAGCAATGGGGCTTTTTAGTTTCATTAATTTTATGGGCCTACTTTTTAATGTTTTTGATGGTCACTCTTCAAATAACCTTGTTCCGAGCGGGCAGCTTTGAGAAGCAAGCCGCGTCTATTTAGTGATATTAAATGTATGTTGCTAATATAATGCATAATGATGATATCCAAAGTCAACCATGCTTTTAGAACGTTTTGATTGATAAAGTTCATCAGTTTAAAAGTAAGATGTCGCGTGACGTGGAGTTGTAGTGTATATAGAGAGAGATGAAATTTAATGATGATGACCGAAAAAAAAAAACAACTAGCAATTATTGATATTTGTTGTCGGTATTGCAATTGTGTTCTGATCTCAATCAGACGGGCACGGAGGGAAGCATGCTTGTTTATATGCAGGATCACACTTTAGAACTAAGTGTTATTCGCGTTTCTACCCAATTTTTTTACATACCTCATATCGAAACATTTTGGCACACGCGGCAAGACAAGGGTGGTCACCAGCAAATCATTGAGAGAAGCGGAGGCTAAGATGGAAACAGCAGAGAAGAACTTGAAGAGGTAAAGCAATATAGGATGGTGTGAAAGACCTTTGTAAATGGCGACCTGTGCTTCCGAAGCATCTGAGAGTCGAGGAAGAAGAAGTGTTGTTGTCAAAAGGTCATAGGCCACTTAATAACCTTAGAGACCGAGATTGTCATGCGAGCAACATAGCCACATACTGTGAGATATACGCATTGTTGAAACTAAGATTTTAAACCTGTATGAAATTAGCAGTGGAGAGAAGTTCGGTTTTTAAATGGAAATGCCCGAAATGTCTAACCCCTAGTGTGATTCGAATCTTCGACTTACAATAGCGTCGGCACCGACTGCCTTGCCATTAAGATAAACATGAATTATACCATGTCTCACAGACACATAGCCATACAGATAAATCACACAACCATGCTGTCGAATTGATGGTCATCAGTCACTTTTTAATCTCAGGGACAACATTTTTATCTTGGTAATTATAAACCCAAATGCATAAGAACATGTAAAGACAAAGCATTGATACTCTATCTCAAATAATTTAGATTTCGTGCCTCTTTGTTTATTAAAAAAAAAAGATTTGATGGTCTTAAGCCTAAGCCAAAGCGCAATGTTCATGTTAGCCACACACTACCAGACATCCACATAGCCACAAAGCTTAACCACACAACCACAGCTCAAATACAGACATCTGTTTTTGAAGCTTCACAAAGCATCACAAAAAAATGCTATTAAAACCATGCTGAGTTAAACAACGAAAATATTTTCCAGCAGACAAAGGAGGGTTAAATTGGCCAACATTGGCGAGTCCCAGTAGCCGGTTTGATAAAAGTCATCATCTGTTTTAATATTAATATTTTTAAGTCTCGTATTTTGATAACCTACATAACAACCTTCTCATTTTAACCGTTTTTTTCCTTCCACCGCTGTCAGGTGTGGAAGAAATGTTTAGACGTAGAATATCAATCTCTTGCGAAATAACCTAAGGGACATTTTGAAACTTATGTTTAATGTTTCAATTTTTTTAGTGACTTTTCCTCTTTGCAAGCACATCTTCATACGTCCCAGCTTTTTTTTATTTTAAAGGTGAGCAATTCACCCTAAATTTTCCCTGTCCACCCACCTGTAAAATGGGTACCCAGCTACAGGCGATTCTTGAATTTATGATTAGTGCCTGGTACACCCTGCATATGGGTTAAAAGTCCTTTCATGTCGGCAGATATCATCTAATACACGGTACGCTTTTCATATTTTGTTCAATAGTAACAATAAATTGTGGAGACAGCTTCTGTGCCATGCGTTTGTTGTGTAACGTTATGGCTCAGTATTGGTGCGCTGCCGGATTCGAACGATTGTCTTTGGTGCAATTCGGATCTTCCCTTTTTAAGTTGGGAAGTCGCTTTGAGAGGCTGAGTAAAGACCTTCGATATAGGACTAATTATTAAGAAGCGCAGTGGCGACATGGTATAAGCTATGTTTCTCTCAGAGGCAATGACGAGGGCGAATATATTCATCCTTTAAAATGGTTCTTTAAGTCTTGTCTCAAGTCGAAATCTTGGAATCGATGCAATTATTTCAAAGCTAAATGATTGTTTCTCGACCCCGATTTTCTCGCTGCCCACCAATACCAGTATAATTACTGACCCGAAAAGTGAAACTTGGGATTTGATAGTTGGTTTTGAATAATTACCATTTTCAGTTCGGGAGCGGCAGATTTGAGATTGTCATAGTCTTGAACAAATGTACTCATACACGCTACATTGTATTGAACATCTAAGTACTTCATTTACATTGAACATCACTTTTTCCTATTCACAAGCAAAATAGTTTATATATTATTAATTTCTTCTTGTTTTTCCTTATCATTTGTTATGTTTTCCATGAAAACCCCAATAGGTAGGCCGCCTAACCTTAGAGGCATTGCGAGACTTGAATGTCTCCGTCACACCTAGAGAAATCGTCCACCAGAAAGTCTACCACCATCAAACTCCACCAGGCGTTTGTTTTGCCATTCTTGTTTCATGTTCCGCACATCAAAGGCAAGAAGTTGACACTCTCCTGGCGAGAAATCGGCGACATTGGCCGGCATCACACTGGGAATCCCTGCTAGGACAACTCAATTCTGGCGGAACACAAAGTAAATCTTTGGTTTACCTCCGGTCTACACGACCGCAGGATTCTCTTTGGTTTACGGAACCTCCACACTCGCGCGTCCTGCGGTGATCGCCTTGCTTTACTGTGTTTTTATCACCTTGTGTTGGCACAGGATGGCTTTTTTCTCTCCTTTCTTTATGTCCGTGAACCAAACAAACACGCGTAAATAAACTTGCGCTAACTTTCTTCCTTTTGGCCATCTTCTTTATTCTTGTAGACATTCTCTATCCTTTTCTTCCTCTAACCCCTTGAAAAATTCATAGATATCATCTTTTCTCTCAGCTCCATTGTTTGAATGACTTCTAATCCAGTCCTCTTCTACGTGTCTTCGAAACAGTTTTTTTTTCACTCAGATTCTTGAAACACAGATAAACCTTTTTTTTCTCCCAAGTTTTCTTTCTATCTTTATCAAACAGCACTTTATCATCCATCCGCCTTACTCGCTCATCTATTTTCTTTCTTACTATCCTCCTCCTCATTTCCAAGTACCTTCCATTATCCTTTTTGTATCATTTTTCTTCTTGTATCTCATTCCTTTCGGTATTCTATTTATTCTCTCTTTTCTCCATGCATAAGCACTTAATAATTTTTATTCCTTATTACAGTCTCTCTCTTTCTTGAGTCTTCCGACTTATTTCATATGTTTTCTGTTTCATTCCTTTCTTTAAGACCTAGCTTAGTATTTCCTATCTTAGCTTAATCCAATTTCCAGATGCCGAAGACGCACGTCAAGAATAAAATAAATGTTTATTTTTTTTTTTTTTAAAAGGCCAAGCTGGGAAGAAGTATCGCTCCATTCCTCCTCCGTCTGTTATATTATAGAGGAGGAGCCGTGCTGACCAGCCCAGCAAACTGTAACCTGTTATACTGAGTGTGATGGCAGAGGCCCGCCCTCCCTTCTTTTACGACATTAAAACATCTAGGTTTTTACGAGACAAAGACTTTCGCTTCGATAAATCTACGGCCCCAGTCTATGGACAAAATAGAGAACTCATAAAATCAACACGGATGACAAGATCTCTGGCGACGTCCATCTGAAGAATAAATTCCCCTGTGGGTTTCGACCCCGTTGTCGTTTTGTGAACCAAATTTAGGTTCATCTTACTCTTCCTATGAAAAGAAAACTCATTCATTGCGTGGTCATATTGTAGAGATTATAAGCCCAGCTTCAGTTAAATCCACATTGTATTGATGTGGGGGATTTTAAACAAGAAAACAAGCTTTCATCTTAAGAAGTGACCGTCTAAATAACGTTAAAAGATTAATGTAATGTTTTCAGTGTCGTCTGGGTGTCTCTAACAGAGAGGGGATTCCGAAACCAGATATGATGATCGCAAACTCGTTGAATATGGGGTGATTTAATGCTGCAGTTATTTCAAGTTGAGTTGCTTTCACCTAAGCTATAAAAATGTTGGTGACATATTGACATTTTTTTTTAAAAGCTGTTCAATGTTATAATGTAATTCAATTTTTGGTCTTTAAAACTGATTGTTTGAAAAACACATGTTTCAAACAGCTGCTGCTGTTGTGGGCTGTTATAATAAACTTGTGTATGTTTTTATAAAAGTGCTTTTTACTTCATGAATATTTAGAGGCTACAAATGCTTTGTAGTTTGTTTATGACTTTTATGATACGGGAACAGATTACTTGTGGGGGTGAAATCAAGACACAAAGCTTTACAATACAAATCAAATTGCGTTAGTTGTTAAAAAACTTCTTTGTCATTTTGTTTGTTAACTTTTTTTAGTCAAAATATTCAATGTAACTATGAGGACGATGGAAACATCTGCGTTAACCATCGCTTAATATTTGTCCTGTCGTGTCTTTCAAACTACTTTTATCTAACGATTGAGGAAATTACAAAGTAATCGAATGTAGAAATTTATGGTATTAGTGCAACTGTCAACAAAGTATGTTTTGTGAAGTAAACATTCATTCATGTTGTTTTTAATGGCTCTGAATGAAATTTCGGTTCTAGGGTATGGTTTTTGTACAGCCTGCTTTATTAATGTAACGAAACGAGAAATTAGATATCAAGTATTGAGGACAGAATTTTAAAGCACTCATTTGGTACTTGATTAGCAAGTAGCGGCGACATGATATAAGCTATGTTTCTCTAAGTGGCTAGGCGGTGGGTACCGAAACTACCGTAAATCGAAAGTTCGAAGGCAGACATTTCGAGCATTTCGACTTAAAGCCTACTTCACTTCACTGCTAATTTCAAACATTTAAGATCTTTCACTCATTTGGCATTATGTTGTTGTTTTTTTCGTTTACTCACATTTAAAAATCTAGCTTTTAACGAAATAGTCAGGTCATTGGGTTGGTCTAGTTATCATAGTCAAGACGGGTCAAGCCTAAATCTCAAACACCTTATTATTGAACTACAGCTGTTATGTCACTTTATATACGGGACCAGACTTACAATAATATGGAAATCCCTTTTTGTCCTGCCCGTCTTGACACATACAACTTTCGAACTACGTCGCTACCGTGACCCAGGGACCACGTTTTACGTCTTATTCTCTTTAATTTAATCCTAAAAGTAAAAAAAATCTTTTTGTGTTTAAATTTCAATCTCTAAAATCTACTTAGCCCCCCCCCTTCCCCATCCCCCA
>BMAT01010233.1:211307-224137 GCA_019649035.1 Elysia marginata | reverse complement strand
AGTAGTAGTAGTGGTAGCAGTAGTAGTATCATATGGCTACACCTCCAGTGTGAAATCGAGCTTAACAAACTGCCGTCATCAGCTTGGATTGTTCTCTAGGCACCTTCTAGTTTTGTTTTTGAGCAGTGCAGTGCGGTCTCTTGTTCCATATTGGATGGTGAAATTCTTTTCGTTTTTCTTTGTGCGTGTTACTCAATTTAGGTCGATTAGTACTTCAGTTTAGGTTTCGAAAAAAAAGTTTAGGACATTTACCCTAATTAAAATTGCAATGCAACCTCTGGCCTCTCAAATCTTTGATAATTCTTTCCTATGACAGCTAGATGAAGCATTACCTGGGAACTTTTTTATACCCAATTAAGCCTCCCCTCAACGCCATTTCCAAAAGGTAGAGACAGTCCAAAATAAAATTGTAGCCTCTCCTTTAATCGATATTTTATACTCAGCTAGTCGTTGCCCCAGTTTGCGAGAGCGTCTTTATAGACAACGTCTTAAGCCTAGAGGATGCAACTTTAATTAGTGCAGACATTGAGACATTAGGATCCGTCATTTTAACTTTTTTGGAGGGTTGAATTTCAGTTGGATATGACTTAAGACTGTTGATCAACATCATCGATTGCCATGCCGAACGGCGTTAGCCATCATGGTCCTCCATTTCTCTCTCTATCATTAGTCCTTTTCCTCAGTGCTACAGGTCTCCGTAATCTCATCCCACGAGTCAGTTCACCCAAAAACTTCCCTTTCTTCCTACCCCTGCTTCGTTTCTCATTTTACTTCCTGGTTTTGTAACCATAAATTCTAACCGCCCTTGTCTCATTTAATCCCCTTCCCCAAATTGTCTTGCCATCGGCGTATTATCGTGTATTATTTTCTTTTGGAGTCTTACTTTTCCAACGTTTTTTGGGTTGTCTTCTTTGGTGTCCATGGAAATTCAGCTTAAGCTTAAAAAATCACACCTCTATCGCTTGTTTGAGAGATTGTTATTACTACAGAGTAAAATCAAATAATATTCCCACTTTAATGCTCATCAGCATTGCTGTTGGTTTCATGAAAAATATATAGACTAATTTGGCCGCTTTGATTTGACATGCTGAAACCTTTGATAGATAAAATGGTGCGTTTATATTAAATCTTTTTATTGCTCAAGAAAAAAACTTCGAACCTCTAATCTTTGTTGATAACAAATACTTCCTTATCTTAATAAAAAAAAACTATTAACAAGTAGGCATCTAAATTTCTTCTCCGGCGTTCATACCACTCTCTTACCATCCATGGCGCCATTCCAGGTTTGATAAAATTCGGACAGCGTATCCACTGGGATGTTATAAATATATATATTTATCTTCAGTTCCAATGCAATCAGCCAAGCATCCAGGCCTAGATTGTTAATTCTTTATTTTTTTTATTATCTCCAACAAGCCTGGCGCCGTGAAATCTGATCTTAGTAGGTTTCTTGTCTGTTGAGTGGAAACCTCATTTCAAAGGGAGCAGCAAACCATCAGAAAGAAAAAAAGATAGAGAGACGGACAGAGACAGTGAGAGAAGAAAGACTAAAAGATGAGAGACATGATTATAATTATGCCTTTTTGTAAGACAGAAAAAAGACATCCGTCCTGAGAGTTCTAAAATAAAAAGAAACTGTGATAGCAATGAAGGCAATTGTTGAAATATAATAACTTTTTTAAGATATAAAAGCTTCCCTATTTCACCAATATTTCATCTCTGTCTGTCTCTATTCATCATACCTCAGTCTCTACAATTGTCACAAAACAACAAATGATTCCCCCCAAGAAATAGAATAGGAACAACAATTTCGGGGTATTAATTTTCGATATTTGTTTGCCAGTGTCAATAAACTCATGTTTCCATCTCTTTCTTTCATTCACTCTTCAGCAGGGGTTTTGTTTTGTTTTCCGCCATCGTGTGATATCTTTCTCTGTGTCTCTCTTACTGTCTGAATGAAAAGATGTTTCTCTCTCTTTCTCTTTCCCCGTACATCCCCGAGTCACAATGTAACTATCTATTGCCTGTCCAACTATAGGGGGAAAAAAACGCTAATCCTTAACCCTTTTAGCGCTGGGCCCCGGGTTTAGTCGCTCGCCCTGTTGGATGCCGTTCACCTCTGGCAAAACTCCCAGCAGGCCTTGGATTGAGTCGTCCAGGGGGCGCGACGGGCGGCCGAGCTGAGTGGCGGAGGAAGTGTGGCTGTCGGGAATTGTGGGAGAAAAAAAACTTGGTCTCTGCGCATGGGCACGAGAGACGGAGGGGACTTAAAGCATGAGCAACTACGGTAGACAGTACAAAAAAAAATAATATGATTGAAATAAAGAGGTAAGAGAAAGTGTGATGATGTATGAACAAACACAGAAACAGAACTGGTTAAATTTGAGGGTTTTTCTTTTAAGCAGAAATTGAAATAGTTTTCGTTTGACAAGATTTATTTTAGTGAACAGCAGTTTGAAAAAAAAAAGTAATTTCATCAGTTTTGGTGTGTAACAAAGAAAGACGTGTAGAAAGATGGAGATAACGTTTGAAACCGGATACCTCAGTCGCATACTTTCTCTCCGCATGTTTGTGTTTTCTTTGCATATTCACAAGCGTGGCACTAAAAAGTTTTGTAAAGGTATATTTTATGAGGATTGCTAAAGGCATCTGTCACTTGCATTAAAATCTAGATTAAGAGAGATCCAGGTCTTTGAAATTCGACCTCAACCAAAATGCAGAGAGATTAGGCATCATATAAAGAAAGCTGACAACTCAATGTAAAAAATCCGTATCAGATTTTAAAATATGTTTTATAAAGTAAATGTTGGCTTTAATTACATGTGAAACTCATCATTTCAAAAGCCAGAAGCTTAATATATCAAAGTTTTTTCTTTAACAAGCGCCTTTTTGCCGTAATAATAAACTCATCACCTTAGGCCCTGTCAATGTTAATACGAAATACGGAGCCAAAGAAATATTAATATGGCGACTAAAGTACTGGATATTTGGCAAGTCGTTCTAAATTATCAGTTGGTGATTTGATCCTTTACCACAAAAAAAAACGGAGGATAAAGTAATCAACATAAAATTACCTAAAGTATGCTATGATAGTTTTGATTACATTGATTTCATTTTATGCCAGGCGCTGTGCTAGACAAAAGCCTCTCTTTTTAAATTCCGAGGCCATTTTTCTGCAAATCCCGTGTGTGCTCTAAAGTAGAATTTTTAACATTAAGTGCAAAACTGTAGTAGTATTAATTATTGTCAACATTACTAAAGACAATATAAATTTTTTTTTTGGTTTGAGTCTAAATGTATCAGAAAAGATAGACCAAATACACACCTAAAAAACGTAGGCGATATAGTACACATATATCGATTATGTTTTGTCCACTTCTCAATTTCGTTTGTTACATTCCACATTACGTGAGTAGAATCTAGGTTAGATCTGGAATCTAGAATAAATGTTTAAACATATGAAATAGATATAGAAACGAATCTTCATAATATAGATTTAGATCTAGGGCTAGATGGTATCTAGATCTATGGTTTAGAATAGGCCTTGATCTAACCTAGGTTTTGGGCATCAAGTTTTCGTCCGTTTAAGGCTTTGCGTGTCATGTTTACTTCCATTTTTCTAAGGTGAAGATCTTTTAGGGTTTTAGGATCATCTGTTTCTCTCCAAAATGTTTTCCTTCGCACACGTCGAAAGAACTCTGGTAAAATTATGCGCAGAAAAGGAAGGGCATAAAAACTGCACGTAATTTTAAAATAGCAGTTTTACCGTGCACTTTTCATTTCCACTGTAACCAGACCAAATATCTATCAATGGATAAATAAAATTATCCCTATCTTTAAATTATCCAGACTCTAAAATGATCTACATCAAAAGTACTGCGTAACTCAAATTTAATTATGTATTGAAAAGACAGTTATTTCAGAGATAAATACCCGAAGCATTAAATTTGGTATCGAGATGGTTTCTGAGGAAGATAAATAAACAACCATAATAGGCTACAGGTAATCACTTTTTTTAATGTACACTGCAGTAAGCGGGATCAAGTTTACATTCTATTTTATCAAGCGATATTTTGTTTAAAATATGAATTCAGATCAATAGTAGGAAACAATAAATTAAAAAATATTTTTTTTCAATAACCATGATAACTACTGCGCGAATTTAAGCGAATTTTTCATTTACCAGGGTATGGATTTGTATAGTTCGTATTAAGATTCGGATAGAGAGACAGACATTATGATTGTGGCGTCTTCAATTCTCCAGGACTGCGGGAACATACGCTTTGCTATCGAGCTGAACAGTTCAACATTTGTGTTTCTTGGTCAGTATGCTCAGAAATAATATTTTACACAATCTGGTTTATATTATAACGTTATCAATACTGAATTATAATAACCAGTGATCCAGATGCAGTATCTTCTTAAGCAGCCACTGTTTTTTTTTTCGGATCATGCTATACCAAAAGATTTCAATAACTGCTGACGGCATGGCCATAAGTTACAAAGTAAATCACAAGAGAGCCTTTTGGTTACGTTAGAGAAGCCTAGAAACCTTTTTAAATTGCTATTGAAAGATCTGATGACATGTTTTTTCAAAACTTTAACCTCGGAATCAAAAGACGGTAACAACTTCTACGTTTTCATTGTTCTAAACCCGCTTTTGTTTTTGCTTTCCCAGCGAGTACTTTAATGGCCAATCCTGGATGGTTCCTGGTGGCCAATTATTGCTTAATTATAATCGCACGCATAGTCAGCACCGCGGAGATGGTCTCTCAGCAGACGACCATGTCAAATTTTTCGACTTTGAGTCCAGACGTGTGGCGCTCACCATGACGTCTTGCTACCGAGAGCTCTCGAGTTGCTCCGTGAAGCCAATAGCTCTCAGAGTTCCTAACGCCAAGCCAATGATGAGCCGCAGCGATTCCGTGTCCCCGTGGAGATTTACGCTGGGCGTCCGCGCTAAGCTGACTCTGAAGGCAGGGGGTAGCGCGCCTCACAGAGGTGACCACACTGCAGCTCGAGTGGCCAGAAGTTGAAAAACTAAGCTGGGAAATGTCACGTTTAACAAGGCAGCGATATGGTAGAAACTAAAGAGGAAGAGTTTCGGTGGAAGTGGATGACCTGGAAGAGCTTTTTTATGTTAACTATTTGTAAAATAATAACTGGTTCTCAAGGAAAAAAGTATATCTAGTTAACTTCTGACAACTAAGAATGATATTTGACTTCAGTTCCTACACCATAACAACTACACCTAGTCTGAAAAAAGCTTATTACGTAAACAGAGAGCAGCATTCTGTGTAATGCCTAACGGCTTACTTTTCCATGTGAAGACGATTTCTTTCATGAATGCGGTATCGTTAATAGCTATCAAGCAGGACATTGGTATTCATCCACAAGTAACATTCCTATCTATCTATATATCTACCCATTCATCTATCTATCTATCTGTCTGTCTGTCTGTCTATCTATCTATCTATTTGTCTACCTGCCTGACTGAATATCTATCTGTCTGTTTGCTTGTCTATTTATGTGTTTGTCTTTCTAAATCTGTTCTTTAAATATTTTCTCCTTCTAGGATATCTCATCCAATTACATCCCTACTCTTCTCTATCCTTCTTTTTCACACCGAGCGAGACTTACATCTCTCTTACCTTCGAATACTTCTCCATCTCTAGATCCAGGCCTGGCCTATATCTTAGACCTTTGGCTGAAAGATTCCACTGACCCTGTCAACATCATTCTGACCACAGTCGAACACGGCGTGATTTACCACGATACACCCCACGACCTGGGCTTTGAAAGGATGACAAGTGTACGGCCTAAGCCGGGCGGTGTCCGCTAATCCCTGGGCCATATCGCCTTACCCTGGACTAGCCAACATACAGCCTACTGACAGGTCTGGCCACAGTGACAGTAGCCAGGGGAGATCATCCACCAATCTATCCAGACAATTCATCTCTTTAAATTTACAAACCTTTTGCCCACAAAATTGACCGACTAACCAAGTGTGCTGAGTCCGCCGGAATTCTTCCATTTCTGTATTATACCATTCTTCAGGACTTAGTGACCCAACCTAGCCGCAAAACAGTTCAACATTCATTTAAACTTCAGGTTACGAAGTAGGATAAGCCAGTTCCAGGCAATAGTCGCAGGAGATTACACGAACTAAGACAGCAAAGACACTTGGATGTCTCAAGATTCGCGCAATTTAAGTACTTACATTTTCAGATGAATTGGACCACCAAAGATGACTTTAAAAAGCTAAAGACTAATTAAGACTAGACAATAAAAAACAAGAAACTGGGGAGATTGAAATTCCTAACACGGACTCAGTGATAAATTAATTGTACTAAAAATGTTAGGAAAAAACTTTCTCCACTTACTTTCATTTTATTTTCGTAGATTGTCAACATTTCACTTCATTTTCGTAGATTATCGACCTAAGAAGACATAAAGCTGCTACACAGTCCAATCCCCCCTCCCCCCATCATACACGCACACCTCTGTCGATCCTCTACCATTCCTTCAACTCCGAGTCCAACCACTCGCCTAAGTTGTCTCCTTATCTTTTGGACGAGGTAGCAAACTCCCTAAATTCCATATTGAAATTAATGCCTCATGGATTATTATTTTTACGTAATTTGTTTTTTCATAAAAGCTAGCCGCTGAATTAAGATGTTTGCTTAAAGGTAACTCTAGGGCTGTTCCATGAAGTTTAAACACTTCTTTGAGAGTAGTTCCCTGTGGGCAGTGGGTTTTTTTAGAACATAGATGGAGTTATTAAAATAAAAAAACGCGCTCGCAGAAATGTGCGCTGGTGAGGCCTCCGTTTAAAATTTACACGCAAAAGAGGATAGTCCAGAAACAGTCTGATAGATCTGTCCTTATCGAAATTTGTCTTTATAGATCGCCATCTGAGGAAGTTTTTTTTTTTCTTCGGTCCAACAGTTTTTGAATGATCAATCTTCTAGTTTATTTATGGACGACCAAGGGAATCGTGTGTCTTTAGTTCTGAACGAAAAGAAATTTTACAAATTATGAAAATGCATTGCCGTAGTATCTGGATGTTTTCTGTATAAATCTGTAGTCCTTTCACTTTCCCTTGCCCGTCCCTCAGCTCTTATTAGTCTAACTATCTTTCCTAATCCTGTTTCACCCCCCTTCTCTCTCTCTCTCTCTCTCTCTCTCTCTCTCTCTCTCTTCCTCTAAAAATTTTATCGTGTTTAACCCGCCATAGCTCCTTTGCCGTTCTGTCTCTTTTTTTTTCTATTTCCTCTTAACTACACCCTCCCTCTTTTCTGCTAAGCGTGCTGCCTTCCCCTACAGCTTCAATTGATCCCCCCAAACTTACATGAAATTTTTTTCCCCGAGTTTCCCGTTCAACTGACATTTCCGGTTCTTGAGTTTCGCAGTGACCTTTGACATTTTGTGACTTAATGTCCCTGACGCCGAGTGGGGCTCAATATCAGACGCAGACAAACCGTTTACTGGTGGCTTTGTGACGCTTAAACTCTCATCTTGTCAGCTTAAATAAATTGCACACGTTGGTAAGTTTTCGGGTTCGAAATGTGGTCAAATCTATTCCTATATTTTTTTTCAAATTCATATTTGGCAAACGTCTCAAAAACGTTTGACATCGCGGATTTTTAAAACCATTCCAAAATATTACCAAACCCAACGGGACTCTTTGTAATTTTAACAATTTCTGCGATTGCTGTTTTATTTTTTTTTCCAATTTTCTTCTCTTTGAAGTTAAAGATTTAAAAATATTGAATTTTTTTTTTCATTGTGGTAGATATTTGAGATCGTACAAAATAATACAGACTTGAAAGGTGTTTCGATGAAACCGAATCGACGACATGGAAAAAGCCTTACAGAAATCACGTGAAATAATTGTAAATTAACATGCCATTATGGATTGCTTCTGCTCCATAGGCACGTGTAATATTCGAAACATGTACTGCTTTAGTATTGCTTTGCTAGACTTATGGGTTGATTGAAATCTGTTTAAGTTTCAGTAAATGTTTGTTTCAGTAAAGCAGTTCAACTAAGTTGATGGGTCCAACGACTTTTCAGAGACTTTCCGCTTACTCACTTACCGCTAAAATTGGCTCAAAAACTCACAGAGGAGTAATTTTTTATATAGATACTTTGCTTTGAGCACTATATAAATCTCGCTAATACGATCTTCTAGAATCCACGACTCATTCAACACCTCAGTTAGTTCTAGAGGCAGCTTCAGCTCACTCCGTGCTGCAAGGGGCCAGGCTTTGGACCGTCAACCTCTCCACTGGTAGGTGAGTAGAGTGACCACACGAGGCAGACCATCTGACACAACCACAGCGTGTACAGTTATAAGAGAAAATTCTACAAAATTTATTGCTTGAATCTCGAGCTCCAACTTCAAGGTGGAATCAAGCAAGTGTGTTAAAGACATAAGTAAGTGCTAACCGCCAAGTCATATATATATATAATATATAACTAGCAATAGACCTAGTACTGCCGTACAGAATCACTAGGGGCCGTCGATGCTAGAACATGGTTTTGTAACTCTATATCCGATGGTTCCCTGAGTTCTGTCTGCTTATCTCCCTTCCTCCGAACGGTCAATTAACGGGGTGCTAATGAAGGCAAGAAGCCCAGATAAACACGCTTCGGTGAAGAGATATGGGGAGTGAGAGAAGGAGGATGATGGCGAGGCGAGTGAAGGGGTAAGCTGTGTGAGTGAGAGAGAGGGGGTTTAGAGAAAGGAAGAGAGTTGGAGGCGATGAAGGAAGAGAGAGAGAGAGAGAGAGAGAGAGAGAGAGATTGTGCAGAAATCAAAGGGGTAAAGATTAACTTTATAATTTCCAAGATAAGACTGCAGCAAAAAACTAAATTATCCATAGAAAGAGCAGATAGATAAATACAGAAAAGATTAATAGGTATTTATTATTAACCAAGTGAGGAAGGCGAAAGAAATTAGGCGTTTAGAAAGAGATATGAAGAGAAAGAGAGATAAAAGGAGGGGAGACATGGAGATACTGAGAGATGCAGAAAGAAAGGAACAAAGATGCATAAAGAGAGTGTTGGAGAGAGAGACTGAGATAAAGAGAGAGGAAAAGAGAGACAAAGACAGAAAGACAGACGGACAGACAGAGAAGCCTTTGCTCGCCATCAGTAGACAATTAGCCAGCAATTGGCAGCTAAATTGCGCCAGCAGTGACTTTTCCCTGGCTGTGAGTTTGTTTGGTCATCTGAGCTCCTGTAACAACATGGAATGTCACTCGCGCGTGAAATACTCGCGTGCTAGCGTGCTTGTGTGTGTGTGTGAGTGAGTAGTGCGCAGTCTGAGATTTATAAGCTCACGGGTGCTAGATCTACTTATATAGTGAAGGGGATCATGTCAATATTCGAAGAAATAGTAGGTGCTTGTGTTAGATGAAAAGAATAATACTGTTCTGTTAGTTTATGTTTTGTTAGGCCATTGTTCTTTTCACCAAAATAGAGTTTAGCCGAGTCAGGTGGTTTTTATAGTCAATAAAAGTGTAAAAATACTACCGGGAAGGAAAAGTAGTAAAGAAAATACATGGAAAGAGGAAGATATCACACAAGTTAGTAGAAAAAACCACTCAGAAAATGTGTCGAAAAGACGTAAAATTATCGGGGAGCAAACAAGAAGAATGATAAAATATGTCTTATAAGTTAAAAAGATAACAAAAGAACAAAAATAGGTGCCAAAATATTCCAAATTTCAAAAAATAATTCTTTGCCAATGGTGAAGGGATCGCAGAACTTCAAGAAAAGAGACCTTTAAAAATGGTATTAACTTTTATAATACGAAATAAAGAACGAGAACTAAAGAGAGAAAGAATGAGAGAGAGAAAGAGAGTGAGGAAGAGAGAGACACACACACATACACACAGACAGAGCTATGTTGGTTGAGAAACAGACAGAAAGTGTGTAAAGCGAAAGGTGAAAGATAAAAAAAAACCCTGCGCACATGCTAACAAGACGGCTGTCGACAGGTCCATCAGGAAGTTAGATGCTCTGCTCTGATATGTGATGCATCTTGGATCTTCACCTGAAATCTCTGGCATCCCGGCAATCAGTAGGCTCACCTACTGACATCCCACAATGCCAAAACATTGGCCTGTTGCTTCAGCAATACGAGTCGCGCGGCAGACAATACAATAACACGTACAGACATGACAGCTTGGAAGCCGCTAGCTCTAGCTCTTGTCCGCGATGTGGGGCTTCCGAGCTCTTGCTGACCACTGCAGTAGCCCTTTGCTGTCTTGTCCTTCTCTCTATCTCCGTGTACATCCTCACTCGCCATAATGCTTCTCTTTTTTCTTTCTTCCTCTCGCGTCTGTATGTCTATCTGTCTATTTGTCTGTCTTTCTGTTTGCCTCTTTGTTTGTCGGTCTGTCTATCTATCTGTCTGCCTGTCTGTTTGTCTGTCTGTCTGTTTGTCTGTCTGTCTGTTTGTCTGTCTGTCTGTTCTCTCTCTCTCTTTCTCTCTCTGTTTTCATCTCTTACCCTGGCCGTTTTTCTATCTCCCTTTTTTTTCTTATCTTCGTGTCCGTATTGTATTCCTGGCTTTGGTTTTTGTTTCCGCCTTCTAATTCGGTCTTTAATCTTGATGAATCTGGACGATTCGCTCAGAAAATATCGCCAACGCCGCTCTTCATTTTAGGTTTGACATATTCTTTAAAAATACTGAACTCGAAACAAGTAGATTCTACCATATTGGCCGTCCTCTGTCTCATTGTTTTATCCGACGGTTATCTACTTCAATCTCTATCTATCTATCTAAATATCTATCTCTATCTATATGTCACCTATTTTTATGCCAAAAGCATAACAACTACTAATTTAGCTATATATTTTCTTCCTCTCTTTTTATTCATATATCTATCTATCTATCTATCTACCTATCTTTCTACCTATCCACCTATATTTGTGCCAAAAGCAAATGAATTACGAATTCAACTATTTATTTTTTTTATTCTTCTATCTTTTCATCTACATACATAACATTATAACCTTAATCTCAGTTATTATCATTAAATCGTTACACTGTGTTTCATGCCCCTGCTCGGCGTCTCTTCGGACAAGTCGTTCACTTACGTCCCATCGTCTAGGTTTTCTAACCGGTCCGCATCCTTTTGCGTCCATTGGCAAGTATTTCCTTTGGTGCATGCACAACAGATTCTCTTCTTTTGTTTAGCGAAAGAATGTTGTACATTTCTGATAGACATAGATTACATTTTTTTTAAATTTTGTTGAGCATGCTTTCTATATGAATAAATTTTAGCCTCTTTCTCTTAAAATTTTTATATCCCATATGTGCTTGCTGAGAGTCGTATCTAACTTTCGGTGAGATAACCTAAAGCTAGAATATGTTGATTATACTTATTCTGGACTTAGTTTTCAGTTATACCTAAGTAAGTGTTCACTATATGTAGGTTTGTTTCTGTGACCGTTTTCTGGTATACTAGGTTTTCTTTTTAAACATTATCCTTATAGAGGACATGTTGATTTATCCCTGCAGTTGCACAGCCTAGTTGCACTGTCTTCCTTTAAAGTTTCGTTACGGATCTGGGGGGTTTTTGTGCCTGTTTATGGTTCGCTTTACGTTGGGCATACAACTGTAGCTGAGTTTCATAGTGTTTTGTCGATAATTTTGTTAGGCTTGTGATTTAGTGGGAAGCAAGAATTTAAGAGGTAAAAAATTCATTTCCAAAGTGTGTAGAGACATTTTTACTGTAAGGTGGACTAAACCATGTTATGGAGTCTTTTTCATCTGTTCTTGGTAGCAGTTAAAGCGCATCAGTCAAGCACACTGACAAGACCTTTAACTGCTCATAGCCAGGTACACTTTTAAAGCCTGAATACGACAAAAAACGTATGCAAATAGCCTTTCTTGAGGTCTAAACGTCGATCTGTCTAACCAAGAGCTTGAACCGCGGACCTCTCGGTCTGAATGCCAAGTGATGAAGATAACTTGACGACGACGTCACGGGTCTGATGACATTCCGGTCACCTGACCATCCTGATCTATCCGAACTATCCAACTATCCATCAAGTCAACGAGCTACAGGTACGGTGCAGCCTGAGGGATGTTGAAAAAAAACAATCAAAGAAGGGACTAGATTTACCCAGTAGGAATAACATTGACAAAAACATTTGGTTGGATCTTCTCGAACCAGCCCGGCGGATCCAGGCAGGGGCGGATAACTCTGAGCGCTAGGCAAGCCGGGCAAGGCGGGGAAGCAGACGGACAATTAGTGGCGCACGCGGCGATAAACACCAGGTCCGGTGTAGAGCTGAGGCAACTACGTGGCCGATAGGAATAATAGATAATTACCGGACAAATAAGACGCCTCGATATTTCGACGGCAGGGGTTCGTGTCGGGGCGCTCTTTATCAACTTGGGGAAGGTAGAGAGACATAGAGACATAGAGCATAGAGCGAGGTCTCTCACTCACCATTACTGGTCTTGGACATTGTAAAGACATCAGAAACCTGAAGCAAGATGGTTGATGTGGAGGAACTTGGTCGGTTTAGCTGTGAAGAAGAAGATGAGCTTTGGATTATTTTGTTTTTGTTCTGTGGATGTGCATTATGAAGAGAGAAAGAGAGAGAGAGCGAGAGAGAGAAACAGGTTTTGTAAGAAAGAGAAACAAGGACATGGTTGTAAAAATGATAACTATGTAATACGATTATTTTTCCCTCGAATCAAGTTCATTGAATTGGACGATAATTAAAGGGTTACTCGTTTGACATTCAAAAGTATAGAAGTTTTTAAAAAAAAAAACACGCCTTTATCATTAAAAAAAGAAAAA
>BMAT01010233.1:113374-125960 GCA_019649035.1 Elysia marginata | reverse complement strand
GAAGTTAACAAATCTACTGTGACACTGATTTTGTTAGTTTATGACCAGTAGAGTTGTCAATAATTGCCTTCAAGCAGTTGCTGTTTCTACAAATACGACTTTGATTTTATAAGTATGTTCTAATAATTGCATTGTCTCCATGAGCTTAGAAATTAAACGTCAAATTCATAGAGGAAATAACAATGTGGTGAATAAAACGTGACTTTAAGTTTCAACAAAAAAATAATAGCAACTTTTTTTTTTTTTAATGAAAAGTCTTGCATCAGGGTTTCAAATCACAGAGGTCAAAGTTCGTCAAATTCAATGTGTTCATCGAACGCATGCAGCTCTTTCAGAAATGCCATCAATAGAACACATAATAAAAGAGAAGAAAAATGTAACAGATGGCAATTTTGTTGATAACTAAAATTTCTGGCAATGTCAAAACTATATGATCTCAATGATGTAGGAAATGGTTTTACTTTAGTTTGGGGCAACACACTGTTGACATTCATGGAGGCTACCAAACTAGTTCAATTTTTATTTGCCCAGTTTTCAAAACTAAAAATTGATAATGATTTGGGCTTTTAAATAACATCTAAAACCAGCCCTGCTTCTACATCTTTGTACATTCTGAGAGCAGCAAATGGAAAAAGATGTAATGCATCTTTTTATATCTTTTGAACAAGACAAAAACCATTTGAGACAGTCTTATAGCTTTTCTCATGAGCAGAAAGAGCAGGACTATTGCTATTGTACAGAGAAACAAAAAAATAAAAAGCAAGATGCGACCACAGAAAAACTCAATCCTGATATTTGAAGTTTTGACTTTTGAAATAGCCTACAGCCCAGTCCCGACTATTTTGAACCCCATGGGAACAAAGCTTAACCTTGAATTATCCAAGCTTTACATTTCAGTATATTTTATGACAGAGAATCAAGACTGGTAATATAATTATACTTCCAATTTCTCGAGTTATCCCGGCTTGAGTTCTCTCGACTAGACCGAACCAATCAAGGCCAGTTATCCCCCTTGGTTGACATTAATTAAGCAAATCATATCCCACGAAAGCTGAAAGAATTATATACTTACATGCGAAATACTGAGGGAGGGAAACAAAATGCACGAAAGCGAAAAATCAATGGTGCAAGCAAGGGGAACTAGGCATGACGGAGGGGAAGCATTAAATACAGGGGTATGGCGTTCTCAACACAGGGAATTAGTGGAATTGGTAGGCAACTAGCACAGACCTAAAATATACAGCTCTGCTCAGGAGCTTCGGTAGGTACCATGGTCGAGATGAGGTTAGACAGATATTTAAACTCTACACACACAGATTACACAGTTTTATAGATGGGCCAGATATAAATGTACATCCACATACATGGCAGGTAGTTCATGACGCTGACACAAATAGTCCAAACTGACACTGTTTTGTTTATTTTTTTTTTGCAAAATGTGAACACTTACATAATGTCCCCAGGGCCAATCTAATGGTCAACTTATAAACCAAGTTATTGAAACTAAAAAAAAATACAACTTTGAGCAAAAATAAAATAACTTGCTCTTCAAATCACTCACTCAATGTGTAAAAAAAACAAAACAATCATGCTTTCTTTTACTACATTTCTAAGAGTCAATTGAAGAGCCTACTGATAGTTTGGAACAAACAAACCAAATTTCCAGCTTTGAAAACCAAAACCAAATGGGAGAAATGTTACTGTTTTTGTTTGTTTTTTTTTTGAGTATGCATTTAACTAATTAACCATCTCCAACCACGCAAAAATCAGAATGCTTTTCTTTTGCTGTTTGTATAATCCAAAAAAGAAGGAAAAAAAGGGGAGAAATCACACACATGCACACAACCAAAAACCCTGCAGAGAAACAAGGGAGATAGGTGTGGTTTTAAACATTGAGCATCAACAAAAGGAAGACAAATTTAAAAACTGGACTGAAAGCTGTATCAAATCAACGAGAGAGCAATACTTTTATAGAGCCATCCTTTCTAACTAAACTATATCTTGCAGTAAACCATACAGTGGAATCCATAGAGAGAAACACCAAAGACTAATTAATAAGTGGTCTGTAAGTTATGTCTTGAATCACCCGGGCAGTGCAGTTAAGACTCATAGTAGAGGAGTGCTTCTCACTTTCTCCAGACCCTTTTATAAAATAAATAATCTCCCACTGGTGCAATAAGAAATCGAGGCTAATCTAAATTTTAAAAAATTCTGATCTTTTCGCAGTCAGTGCTGGGAGTTATGTGCAGCACACATGCATCTTGGTGGGGACTTTGTCGCAAGGTAACACATAGTTGTGTTTTGTTAGAGCGGAGAGTTGCTGTAATACACGGCCAGCCACACACAATCATGACTGATGGTATTGTTGATAAAACATGAAAACAAAATAGGTGCATTGTTTGGTTAGTCAAGTGTTCCCAGGGGCAACAGTAATTTACATAACATCAAATTGCAATCAATTCTGTAATCGTGAATCCATTTGGAAAATATATAAGAGACCATGCCTGATAGTGTATCATTTAAATAAAATGGTCAATGATTACCTTGACACAAAAGTTTTTGAAAAATCTACTCAAGGATAAAAAAATTTATGGTTAAAATGACTATGTAAAATGATAACTAAAGGATGAAGAAGATGAAGGAAACACTACTTTAAACTAGAGCTTTGCATGAGCCCAGTATGAATGATCTCTCTATTTCTGATAGCATTTCAATGAAAAGCGACAAAGTTTTCTTCATTCCTCAAAGACTGTCCAAGTTATTGAAATCCCTAGCTAGAATTGTCGGCATACTTAGCTTTACAAAGCTACGCAGGAGAGAAAGCTGGTTGGTTTTTAAGTAAGATAATTAACGCTCTCTATCGGGCTTTGCTCTTTTCCAAAGTCAACCCTGTTCTTGTTGGAGGCATTAAGACCCTGTTGTTACTTGTTTATGGGTTCCCCTTTTTTTTCTTACTTTGTGATTTTTTCAACAACAACAAAAAAATCGTACAGGCATTAGAATATGACGTAATTTATTTCGTTTCTTCGTCATACTTAAATTTGAGTTAAATATATCTTTTATTAACATTCCAACATTTATTAAGCACAGATTACTAATAGTTTGATTTGAGAGAAAAAAAGGATTAAGAAATGAAAGTCAAATTTAGTTTTAGAAATTGGAAACTACAACCAATACTATCAGTAAAAGCTTAGAAAAATTAATATGTGACAAGCTTGGATAGATAGTCCAAAGATACCGGCGTGGCTGATGACTGACCAACAACACTCACAACTAGATAAACTTGGCGGAGACACTTAGCAATAGCAAGGGTTGATGTTAGCTCAGGCAAGATTGTTAAGGATTCAGCAGAAGCATGCTATGGTTATAGGTACCATTTTACACATCTAACGACTCAATTGATTGGTTTAACATAAAAATTTGTCGCCTTTAATTTTGTCGGACACACCGAGCTGCTGGGATTTGTGTATGTTCGGGCCACGTAAGGCAATGTATGTACTTCATGGGCCAGTCTTCTCACTCAATCACACAACACACAAACTACCAAAGTTCAAAAAAAAAATTTAATATGCCCATATCAGTTAACAACTTTTGCACACTGAAATGATAATGATAAGCAAAGACTTAAATAGAATTTTAGAAAGTTTATCTTTAGAAGAATGGAACCTAGGATGTACAACGGTAAACTAAAAATGCACAAAAAAATTTCAACTGGTATTTAATAAATGCATAACATAAAGCTGTTCGATGCCGCATGATAGTGTGAATGGTGACTGATTTTATGAAATGTTTGCACTTAATACAAAAGTAACTTGTTTGAAGAAGACAGCAAGCCTTTAATATGTTAATATATACATATACAAGAACAGAAAGGCAAGGGCTCCAAGTGAGTTGAGGCAACAGTTTGGTTTGATGAGATGTTGGCACAAAACACCTCAACATACAAAAATCTGGCCATACACTCAAACATAAACTGAGACATAAAACTTCTCTATCTTTGCCAGTAAACGAGCACCCGAGCAACGGGTCTGTCCAGTTCCGAGTTCGATATCAACAGAGAGACTGCTGTGCAGACCAGTTGGTTGTTTGCTTGCATTTAACAGTTGCATTTCTCATTTCTAATATCTGCTAACGTTTAAAACTGTTTTGAAATGTAATGGTTTCAAACCTACACTCACTTCAAGTTGTGTATGCCTCTATAGACCTTTAGTGCTAGAAGAGTGAGAAATAACAGGAAGTTGGTCTTTATTAACACTTAGAATATCAATATTTGACACGTCTATGGTTACCATGATCCACTTTTTTCAACAATTTCATTCACTGTAATCAAAACTTCTCTAATTTTTCTAGAGGTGTTTGAAATAATGTACTAGCACTGGATTACATAACCAGACCCTGTTCTAATACAAAATACACTTCTGCTTATAAGTATGCTGTAATGCAAGCTACAGGACTTTAAACTACCTAAAGTACCGAACCCAAAATACAGGAACGTTGCAAGTCTCATCTTATGATTCAGTCTATGGTAAGATCTTGAGCGTCTTGACAGTTAGCGTTGAAGAATTGAGCGCAGAGTGAGGGCAAAGAAAAAGTAACATTATGAAATGTAGATGGAACATGTGATTATCAATCTAGTATGACTTTCAGTGTTCTCTGGGTAAGTCTGCATTGCCAAACTGAAAAATGTACAAATAATTGGTTTTTTTTAAAATCTATTATTAAACTTAACGCTGGACTGCAAACACGTGCATTTTTATTTAGATATCAAAACTCTTACAAAGAAGATACAATCAACAAGGTGCAATAGGTCTGTCCAAATTACCCAACTTGCAAAATCGAATTCAGAGACAACTCGGTCTTGTTTAGGTACCAGCTAAATTACTTTTCAATGAAACTCTTTTACTCAAAACCTCACAGCTTACATGGACCTCAAATATAAACTGCATTGAAACTCAGCTTCACATAGGCTACAAAAAAAGAAGACATAGCTTGTGAGCTTGAGCCGCAGGGAGGAATAGAGCTGTGAGTCCTTAACAGTAGAGAATTAATGAATCTTTTAAAAGTAAATTTTTTCCATTCATCTCATTCTAATCCTAGAACTTGATCAAAGTACTACACACTAAAAATTAAACACTATTTTAAGAAGCGGTATTGCCATTTTAAATTGCCCTGTCTGTCTTCTCCTCCCCTGTATTCTGGAGAGTTAAAAAATTATTTAGAAATGACGATGAAAATTAATACTAAAAAATTGAATACACATCCGGTGAGTATTTTGGTTCATCAAACTAATAAAGAAAAGAAGCTACAAAGTGGCAGTGTAAAACAAAAACTGTAATAAGTAACCTAGAGAGGGGGGTGGGAGTGGGGAGGGAAATTGTCAACCCTTTCCTTATCTTAACACATGACTAGTAAAATGTGAGAAATCTAAGAGACAACATGGAGGTCTCCACCACAAAGCAAATAACATGGAAAACAAAACTCACAAAAAAAGATGTTCATAGAGATGCATTATGGGTAGGTAGGCAGTTTGATTTTAGTTATAGAGCATGGTGATTGCAACTTCAGACAGTAAAAAAGTAGGACTAACAAAATGAGAGATATAGAATTAATTAAGCTAAAATAAAGTGTGGTGGAGAAAACCAAGATGTACATTTCTTTGTAAGCCAAAAAAAGAATGAATTTTTTTTAAATTTTGTATGCCATTTCATTTCAGAAGTATTTCAAACTTTCCAAAAATGAGCACTGCAACATGTCAGTTTCAACAAGTCTTTACCTATAACATAAAAGAGTGAAAAAAGAAGAAGAATCAAAACCAATCTCGGACTGATCCAAACGAAAGATGAATTTGTGAACCCTTCAAACCAGATCTACCAAAACCACTAAATTCTAAAAGATGATCCTATACAGAGGATACAAAAAAAATTGCTGTCATATTGCTTTTTCTTCCATTCCTACAGTAAACTATGTATGTTGGACAAAAAGACAAGAGACAAGGTTCAACAATTCTGGTAGAAATTATAAAGCTGATGAGAACAGTTCCATATGGAGAGAGAGAGAAAAGAACTATGATATGTTCTGTTTCCAGCATTTGTACAAAGGGCAGGGGCAAGAATAAATGCCTTGATTTAAAAAACAAAAAAAGTATATATATGGAAAAAAAAACTGTACAAAACACATGACAAAAAGCAGAATAAAATATAAGATATCACATTGAGTGCAAGCAAACGGGCAAAGGCTTATAGCTCATACTTTACAACTTTACAAAATTATGTAGAATAATGCTGGTGATGATGATGATGAAAATGATGATGATATTGGTGACAGTAAATGATGAAATTATAATAAATGGCGGTGGCAATTATTGGTTTTTAATTTTTAAAAAAAAGAGAATACAATAATCATGTCTTGCAACTAAACCTAATAAGCTCGGTGTCAAAAACTCTTTCAAGACTGTTTCTTTTCAAGAAGTTTTTTTTTTAATGATTTTGATAAAACTATAG
Organism: Elysia marginata; assembly: GCA_019649035.1. Taxonomy (NCBI): domain Eukaryota; kingdom Metazoa; phylum Mollusca; class Gastropoda; family Plakobranchidae; genus Elysia; species Elysia marginata. Next base: position 119,460 of record BMAT01010233.1, on the reverse strand, counting down.
TTCTCAAGTGTACATGGTTATAATAACCCTATGAACTGTAGTGATTTAGCGTCTTGGTAGTGACTAAACATGCTTATGATAAAAAAAATGTGTTTGTGATTTCAGATGAAATAAAGAGAAATTTTCAGCCCCTGATCTTGAAATGTTAATACAGTTTACAAAATGCCAGGCATCCTACTTTCACTTTTGGTAGTTGCCTTATGACTAGACAAAGTCACCCCTAGACGCAAAATCGCCTCAGTTTATGGTACTTGCAAGGTCATACTTAATTTCCAGTAACTTTCTAGATGATGAGGCGTTCAGCAAAAGCTGCATTGCTAGAAATCTCAAGTTCTTAAAAGCTGCATTGCTAGAAATCTGAAGTTCTTAAAAGATGCATTGCTAGAAATCTGAAGTTCTTAAAAGCTGCATTGCTGGAAATCTTAAGTTCTTTAAAAGTCTTTGTGCCAATTTAAACACTAAGCTCATTTGGTTTAATCACAAGACATATAATAATACAGGGAGAAACAAAGCAGTGGTTAAATACTAAAACAATTTTTTTTTCAAAAGAAAGCTAAAACATTCTGCTTATCAAAACCAGTTCATGTACTAGAATTAAGAAAAAGATTTACTTCACAGTAACCAATTAATAATTCAGGAGTTAACAAATATTTATTCCAGAACTATATAACTTCTTCAACTGTGCTTTTAGCAAATACTGAAAAAACCCCAGCTGTATGCGACATTGACTAAGACATGGCATATAACACTGTCAATCAAAAATCACTTTCATTGCTCCCTTTTCCTTTCCTCCAGACAGTACTGGGGTTCAGGTCTAGGTGTGTCTGTCTTGGAGAGGAGGGTGTCTGTCTGTCTGTTGTGTAGGTCTCTCTCTCTCTCTCTCTCTTTCTCTCAATCTCTCTATCGCCCCATCTCTCACACTCTTTGTGGCCCCCTCCTCCACGTGTTTATCCCCCCCCCAATCAGTCTCTCTATAGGTAAGGGTGTACAGGCAGGCCCATGTGTTCCGTGGCAGTCACAAGCAGGACCAACATCACCAGAACGCCAGCCACTCCACCCAGCAGCTCGCCCAGATGTCATACAGCAGACTGTTTTGGGTTGGTTCCTATGGCAACAAGGGCTGCAACTGTAAGTGCCACCCTAGTGATACCCTTTTCATCAAAGATGTCCTGAGGGCCACATATCTGCTCCTAGAAACAAAATTCCATGTAAGAGATGAATAGATAAAAGCATCATAAAATTAGAGTTGCCAATGAATTTTTTTAGCTGAAAATAAGAGCAAACTTGCATTTCACATAAAATGAATGAATTAATTTTATTTAAAAAATTGTATGCGCCTAGAGCATTATATACAAGATGGCAAACGGCGCTTTTACAAATGGAACTTTAAAAAAATGACATTAGACCCAAGTTGTGCAATACAAAATAATGTTGTTTTTTTTTAAAAGGAAAACTGTTCAAAAATTGAAAATTTTATATGCTTGGAAACTAAATGAAAACCTTTAGATTTTTTCCCCTTGTCTACCTCATAAAATCTCAGAGATAAAACATCAAACTCACCTGGTCTACTCCTATCTTCCTGCAAGCGTCCAAGAAATTGTCAACGTTTCTCCTGCACTTTGCTAGGGTGAGTTTGGGCTATAAAACAAACAAAAATAGAGAGAAGTGTAACCAAATTTGTGTACTCAATCTCATAGTTTATTAACTTTTTGTTTTGCTTTTGTTTGAAATTATGTTTTCTTTATAAGTATACATTTGATTGCATAAGCAATATGAGACTTCCTTCTTAAATTCACCTAATGGCCTTGGATATCTTTCATCAAGTATAGAAATAAGTTCCTAGCCATCTTGGTTTAATACATGCCTGGGTTTATGAGTCGGATGTAGCAACTTTCACCTTCAAAGGCTTTCCTTTTTTTAACTTGACATTTTTGTAAGCTTCAACACATTTAAAACATCTTAAAATAATCAATATTTTGTCATTGCACACACTTAAAACATCATAAAATAATCAATATTATGTGGTTGTTTGAATTTTAACGTCTCTTTTCAACTACAAGGTTATATCAGAGACAGCGCTGGGGACAATTGAAAGCATGCTGCCACATTGTGATGTAAGGAGCGCTTGCATACACCACACCCAGTCACATGATCCTGACACCAGCCTGAACAGATTTAGCACTAAATTCATAGTGCCAGACACTAGGCGGATCGGCTGCTAATACCAATTTTAAAGTCCTTGGTTTGACTCGGCCAGGGATTGAACCAAGATCTCTGAGCGAGTGTCTTACCGCTAAGCCACAAAGCCGGTCAATATTTTTTGGAAAGATATAGAAACTTTTGCTGATTTAGAATATAGAGAAAAAGAATAATTTAGAGGACTTTAAATAGCGTTTTCTCAAAGAGGGGAATTCCTACTTCCAACTTATACGCCCTGGACGCAAGACATTTTCCTTGCAGGCATACTCAATTACAATAAAAAGCATGGTCCTATATTGTAATTGTCCTAACCGTTACAGATTAAGTAAACTCATTCAAATAAAAATGTTTAAACAAAGACACATAGTGATTGCTTTTAATAGTTTTTTTACTAATAGAAATAACTTGGGCTTCACCAAACTATCTCTAAAGAAAAAGATTTCTGCAGCCCTCTTCATTTGGTTTAACGGGTTTGAAGGCATTTTATTTTTGCCTATAATTTCAGATAAATGCTCAAAGCCTAAGTTTGAAGTGGTCAACTCACAACAGCCGGTGAAGGTACGTGGATGCTTCCCACAGATCTTGGTCTGATCTGGTTGGCCAGGTGACACAGGACAACACCGTCTCGCAACGCCTCTGCCAGATTGTCAGGTAATGTTACCCGCAGCCGAGACTCAACAGTCTGGTGTGTGTGTGTGGGGGGGAAAAAAAAACAAACTAGGTATGAATTTTCATTTGTGTTTTTTTAACATACGTGAAACTTAAGATTTGGTGTCTGTAAACTTCATATTAATTTATATACGTTTCCAATTAGAATGGTTTGAGATAAAGAAAAAAGTATAAACGAAACAAAAAAAATCTATGGTTCACTCCACATCTTCTTTTCTGATGATTTCACCCCCACCACTTCTACCCCTAACTAAAGACTATAGACGATTTCACAGGATAAGACCTACAGACAAAGACCAGGGATGCCACTCAGATTTTCTGAAAATAACTGATCACCCTGGCGCTCGTTCTCGCCTACATAAACATGTCATTATGAGACATTGAATTGTCATTGCTCACGGGATCAACCTTGTTCAAATTGGTGTGTTAGTTTCTGAGGTAAAAAAAAATGAGGGGGAAAAATAGTATCCCTGAAAGACATTCAAACACACATTCTCCTGACCTGTCGTAGTCTATCCATCTGTTCAGCCTCTTCCCTTTGATGTTCTTCACGCCTTCTCATCGTAAAAGATGATTCTTCCCCAGGTTTACCTACGGCTGAACGAAGTGGAGAGAGAAAAATACATTTTGTCATCTGAGTTCTCATTTGAGGCATTCCCATAAGCTGGTCCATGAAAACTGGACAGTGGGGTGAAAGAGTTGAACTCGCCCAAAGCACTTTAAATTGTGTCTATGGTATAGAGAAATTCCTTATCTTTACTAATATGAAAAAGATAAAAAAACCCTTTAAAAGGTAAAAAAAATGTTATAGTTACAGCTCCCTGTATATTTAGGACAAAACGGTTCACTATAATAGAAGTTGTTAATTCTAAAAAGTACTCCAATAGAAGTTTATAATTCTAAAAAGTATGCATGCTTTATAGGATATTTTTTGTTGGAGGTGTTAGGCAACCCATTATTTAAAAACTATAACAGTTTTGATGGGTTTTACATGATTTATATTATTGTAGAGGCAAAATTTTGTCGTGACATGAAATGTCTATGGGATTCCAATAATGAAAAGTTTAAAATTTTCCTTATTTTCATAAATGTGTTAAAGATTCTATTGGAATGTAAAAGAAAAATTAACTAAAGTTCACACTAAAACCTTGCAAGTATAAAAGATTTTCAATCAGTTTCATTTTCTACAATGGAACAATATTTCGCTCTTTGGATATAATGTTCACTACAAAAGTGTAATTGTTATAAGATCATTGTATTATAAATAACAGCACAGGCTTTTTGCAGATTTATTTTTGTTTTTTTTTATGTTTAAGGAGGTTTAGAGAGACACTTTTAAAGAAACACAGTCCATTTTTTTTCCTTTTTAATATAATCTAAACATTTACACATCGAGGACATATGATTCACTACAAAAATTTAAAGTTAAGAAAAAATACACCAATATTTCCATTGCTTCTATCATTTTATGCAGTCTCTAGTCAATTTTCACTTTGAAAAAAATTAAATTTCAATAATTTGCTTTCTAGACATAATAAAAATCATATATAATAATATAGAAAACACCTTTTTGAGAGAAAGGCAGAATGTTGTGTTTTCTAAGTTTTCTTTAAAAAATCTAAATCTAGATTTAGATCAAGAGTTATAACTTATCATGCACAGCATAAGCCTTGATCCCCCTCTCTTATTAACATTTTTTTTTTCAATTTTACACGCAACTACTATTTAAAATCTTAATCTCAGCTGATTTGTTTGGACATAAAATTCACTCCAATAAGTTCAATTCAAGTTTCAATTCAATTCAATTCAAGTTTATTCAGTCAATACAAAGTTCAATTAGTACATGTATTGAAAATAAACAATGCTCAGTCAGGCTCGCAGATTCAAACATTATGAATATTATAGCAAAGTACACTAATACATGTAATAAAGAAATGAAATATTCTCTCTCTCTCTCTCATCCTCTCTCTCTCTCTATTCGTGTAGCATTTTCTCTCTTTTGTCACAATGAACAAGAAATGCATGCATTCTTTTAACAGTACACATCCCGCTTAACGAAACACCCCATCCTAACGTGTCATCCATATAATCAAAAGATTCGATCAGACTAATCTCTTAATTCTAGTTCCATTAAAATGTTTTATGGCTTGGGGAAAGAAGCTATTTACCAATCGTTTATTTCCTTTGAACGCCCTTAGTCTTCGCCCGTGGGGTAAAAAATCAAAATATTTCCTTGCTCAGTCTTTGCAGATCTATTTCTGAAAGTCTAGATCTAGTTCCAGAAATACACCTTTTTCTATTTCATATATGATTTCACTATGCCCTAATAATAGCTTTTGTGATTAATTTACTTCATGTTATATTAATATTAAAAAAAAAAATCTAAACACTGATCTCTTTGTTGATGGGATAAAATTGAAACAATGCGACTCTTTCAAATGTCTAGAAACTATCATAACACAGGACGGTAAAAACCACACAGAAATAAAAGCTAGAATTGCACAAGCCAAAACTAACTTCCAAAAAATGAAACCAATACTAACCAACAACAAAATAATGATAACAACTAGAAAACGGGCCCTTCAATGTTACATTGAACCCATACTCATGTACGGATGTGAGGCTTGGACAATAACTAAAGAGATACAAATGAAAATTGAGGCCGCTGAGATGTGGTTCTTTAGACGTATGCTAAGAGCACCATGGACGGCGAAAAAGACGAACGAAGAGGTTCTGAAAGAGACTGAGACAACCAGGTCCTTGATGAGCAGAATACGAAGACGCCAGGCAAAGTTTGTGGGACACATAATGAGAAGAGAGGGATTACAACCGGAAAAATGGAGGGGAAGAAGAGCAGAGGAAGACAAAGAGAGAAAATGCTTGATGGCACGACTTCTTGGATGGGGACAAAGAGAGTGACGGATGCATTGTCGGAAACCTGGGATTGAGAGAGCTGGAAGGACATGATCGCCAACGCCACGGGCAAGGCACCTGATGATGATGATGATATATTAATATATTTAATGCAATTAGCTTATTTACTCTGAACATAACATCATTTTTTTGTTGTGAGGTTCCTTTGATCTCATTCCAATGATTTTAGGCTAACTCAGCTTGAAGATTTATCTTGTTTCAGAATCTCTAGGACGGGTGGAAGTTACTAAACAAATACTCTTAAGCTGTATTACTTTTTATAATTATTTTTATGATGTTTGCAT
>BMAT01010230.1:61344-71609 GCA_019649035.1 Elysia marginata | reverse complement strand
GCGTCGGTATGGAAGTCTTTCCTCAATGCCAACCTAAGAATGAGTAAAAATGAAATTTGTTTTCAGTTCCAAACATTTTGAATGAGTGACCTACATTGCTAAAAGTAAAACTCCTTACTCGCTGACCATTGAATGAAATACACTATAGCCAGTATCTAGGTTACATACTATTACTATAGATAGATATATTACATTAAAAAGCCGAAAAAATTCATCGGTTTGATTCATATGATATATCGGCATTTACTAGTAGTAACAGCTGAAGGAAAATCGACATTGAAGCTGCACAGAGGCAGCTTACCAATAGCACTTTAGCAGATTGGCCTTTTACAACTAGGCATAAGAATGGCCTTATAAACGCTGCATAGGCTAATTATAAATTAAATGCTAAAGAAAACCCAAAAGTTCAGTCACAGTGAGTTAGTTGCTGAACGAACGGCTCTCGGTTGTTGACAGACTAGGCCCTAAGTCCCAGTCTAAACTGCTCGTTTGACTGGTCAGCTGGTCTCTCAGTCTCAACACAGAGTACCTTAATCTTTCTTGAAACAAGGAAATGATAGGATAGAAATGATTATAATATCATATTTCTTACTCAGTGTTCTCTTAGTCCAGATACCATCATTCGAAAATTGCAACATGCCCGCTTATTTGGACTGGTCATACACATGTTACGTGATGCAGGGGCCTAAGTGTCTTTTTTAAAATAAATTTCTTTGGCTTTGTTGGATTTGAACAAGTTTTGTAATTTGAAGTTCTTAAAGCTCAATTCTCCTAATTTGAAGTTTTATTTTTAATTGAGGCAGACAGAAAGTTTTTCTTCAAATACCTAGCAATTTTATGTCTCCAAAGCGATTGAAAGTTTTATGACAAACACTCACTATAAATAGTTACCATCTCAGAACCCACAATAGGCCACAAAGAGGTGTCTATCGACATCGTACTCTAGGGACCTTGGAATAAGATTTTTTTGCATTATGCAAGGTTTGTGTGAGAGAAGAAGGTTTTTTAGAAATAAGAAGTGGTCTAGTAAACGCAATCCTTTGAGTATATAAATGGAATTTTTCTAATTCAAAGTTTTTTCTTATTCCCAAGAATTTCGAATTAGGAAGTTTCCACTGTAGCTGTATATTTACATTAAGTTTGACTTAAACTCGTATCATCTTTTCAGTAAAGATGAAGTGGCTTGATCAATAATGTAATCCACTCAGTCATAGTCATCAGCAACTTTCCACAATCATATAAAGTAACCTCAGATTATAAATTTTCACTTAATCATAACTAATAATATTACCATTGTATTCACACTTTCTGGTCTTCTACGCTACAACACCATACTAATAAGCATGACCACACTATTTTGCAAAAACTGGTACATTAAACTTAAAATGCTAGGTATACTGTTAAGATTTAAATGCTTGCGACCATCTCACTGTGCATTATTATTTATATATCAAGCCCTGGTGTCCGCTCATCTACGAAGGTAACATATCAAGGGTATAAAAGTTTTTTTTTTAATTGAGCATTCCTCGTTTTCTTCCTTCTTAAAGCTTTGGATTTTATATCACCATCATTAGGACTTCCAAGGGCATATTGATATACATTGTACATGTATGTAATTGGAATACATGATATTGATAAGCCTTGACTAATTGAATTTGGTGGATTGTGAACTGCTGTCAAGAAAAAAAAACCACATGAAACAAAAGGAAAATAAGTGAATAAATCAAGGACTGCTTTAATTGTAAGGAGAAATTTATTTTGACTAGTTGTGACATGGATCTTTCAATACATATAATACAAGGGAAGAAGGAGAAGAATGGTATTAAAGGAAGCAAGAGGGAGAGATCGCATAGCACAACCGTAAACCTGAGTTACAAGGTTATCAAAGACAAGGCATCAAAATTTGCCATCAGCTGTACAAAGATGAGCATTGCATGTTTAAAAATTTCAAGACATAAATTGTAGTTCATGCATTTTTATACTCTCTGAAGTAAAGACATTTGAATCTTTATTCAATAATGGGTCCCAGAAACAATCATAAAAAGTTGCACAGTTCATCCCCTTAAAGCTTTGTTCTATCTTACAAGTTTTCCAATTAACATGTTTCAATGTGTTACAACAAGGTAGACTTAATCCTGAGTAGACTGTAGTTAAAGGAAAATCAATCTAGATACCCTAGTGTTTTAAACAACATACATAGGCCTTTGTAATTGGAACAAACAAGAACTTGGCTTATGAGGAGCTGGAGGCTATCAAGTTCATCTTAATCTTCTCCCAAGAAAAAAAACAAGTTATAAAAAGCAAAAGATAAATGTAGTATAAATTCAGCAGTTTGTTGCATTTTCTTTGTTTTATTCTCTTTCTTGGGGTACTGCAGATAAATATAAGTCTAGTGTCCACTTTAATATTGTTTCCAATGACAAGTCACAAATTTTTTTAAACGGAAGTCAAACAATTAAACATATTCCATCCAGTAGAGGCAATTAAAATCCTGTCCAGATATTTCAAACCCCATAGGAACAAAGTTTACTTTTGAACTATCTAAAATTCAAATTATCAGCATATACAACAAAAGAGAGATAAACTTCTTTGTAATGTGGTTATAACTTTGATTAAGCAAGAAGAATTATCTAAGTTTGAATCATTTGGACTTGACAGTGTAATAAAGTTTGCAAGTTTGAGACAATGATCCCAACATAGCATACAGAATCATTACAAACTACAGCCTAGAAACATCCTTTTTTTTCAACAATGAAAAATATGATAATTTAAACATAGCTGCATTGCATAGAAGTAAAGTTTGAGCTTTTAAAATAAAGTAAACATTTGGTCCATGTATGAAGTACATGATTGATATGAACATATACATCTATGTACATGTGACAAAAATCAAATCACACATAACTAATTTTATATCGCTTTTTAAGCTTAAATTGGTAAATCTTGATTAAAATAAATGCAATAACTTTTGTGATATCAATTCTGCTTTAAACATCACTGATTTTATGAGTGTACTATTAAAAGTTGATTTTTAATCTGATATTTTTAAACTTTGACTCTCATTTGTATAGACACTAAACACCAATCTTTGCATGTTCGTAGGTGTTTTCATCAATATATGTCAAATAAGATATTTAGGCTTGAATTCTCTACTCTAAATTTGAATGTTGCATTTTCAGCCGACACCATACACTTTGTTTCTATAAAAAATGATTAGCCTCTAATTAAAGGATGACAAAACAAATTATTATTGCCTTTTTATATAAGATCATAGATGATATCTGTGGCTCCTAGATTCTGTTTGGGCCATAAAACATATGAATGAGAAATTATTATGGGCTATTCCAAGAAAGATTGAATCATGACAAACATAACTTTTTTGTTATATAAATGACTCTGCATTAATAGATGCTTTCTGTCTGGGTTGATTTTTCCTGGACATAATGCTTATTGCACTGGTACTGGTAGTGTTCATCAATGGGTAAATTACTTGTGCTCGACAAACTGCAGTGCAAAAATAATTTCAGGAATAGAAGAGCAATGCATTCACTTGAGATCATCATTAAATTATGAATTTCATTCTATGACACAGCTGACCCTCAGAGTTTCAAAACCCACTCTGTTGTCTACTGTAAGTTAAACCAACACAAAACTTGGATATTGCAGCTTAAAAATGAAATCTAGAGCAATGCTGAGTCACCTCAAGCACTCAAAGCCTTTCAAATAGCCAAACATGTAACACCAACAGTGACTTTTACACAAAGTTTTACAGCTGGACAGTATCCCCTTGACTATCATCATCGGACGAGACATACTCCTCGACTGGTGGGCATGTGCACATCAGGTTCTGGTCTCCATAAATGTCGTCAATGCGGGAAACCGTGGGCCAGAATTTTGTGCTGGGTTGAACAAAAGCCTGAAAAGTATGTATAAAAAAAGTCAGAATTAGAGATAGTGTGAGAGAGAGATATATAACATTATAAGGCATTTGAGACATGTTCATGAATTAGAAATGAGATTTGAATTAGTAGTAGTCAAGTCATCTATAGCTTCAGTCAAAGCTGCTTCAGTTGACTTTTCAGTTTATTTCATTTTTGTGTGTGTGTGTGTGTGTGTCCCATGAGGGCTTGCCCATAATTCAACTTTCTCACCGAACTCAATGTTGATTGTTATTGGTTCCGTGCCTGAAGATCAACTAAACAGAGTTGACAGTCGTAATAATTATGAATACATGTACCGGTATGTAGTAAGAACTAAAACTAAAAATAACTGATAACACAAGATAAAGCAGACTTGATCAGGACGACAAAGAGAAAATGAAGGTGTTAACATGAACACAACCAGTCTAAAAAAACACTAGGCAGGAATAATTTGCTGGCTTATTTTAAGATCACTGACATCTTCATAAAAGCAAACTAATTTTAAGCCTTTTGTCCTGCGGTCTTGCCATCCCTTATAATGTAAAAACTAAATGGGAATTTTGAAGTGATAAAAGGCCAATAAGTTTTTATTGCTTCTAGTTATATTACAATCATCTACAACCCACCCATCTTTGATTCTACCTATTCAATGGTCAAGTAATATAAGTTTTATAACAAAAGAAACAAGTTCAAATTTTACGTTGAAAAAATGAAACGTTCCTTTACTAACTCCATCTTTTTGTAATCTTATTTTGTTCATATTGTTACCGGTATAGGAGACAATGAGCCAATTAAAATACAAGCAAAGGAAAAAATTCCTTGGTTTGTACCATTTGCCATGATTTCATTGTGGCATTTGACATGTTGACAAGAAATCTCTAAAATTTTTAGAGGTAAATTTTTATGGGTCAATGTAACTCTAGGTTTGCGAGTCAGACACGCGATATGGCAGTCGTCTGTTCAATCGCAACCACGATTCATGTTGTAACTGCCTCAGAAAAGCAATTTATCCACACTTTCCTCAATCCATCCATCTGTAAAATGGGTATCTGGCTCAAGGCAGTTCCTAAAATTTGTGCAGTATTACTATTAAAGTGCCTAACAGGCAGCCACATTGTAATGCTCTTACTTAGTTAAATATAAGTTAAATTTGCTCTGGTGTGCATTGGTCTGCTGAGGGAAATCTTGACCTGAACCAAATTGTTTTTTCTAAACTGGGCAGTTGAACATGAAAAAGAGTTTTCTTTCAAAATGAATGGGCAATTTCATACAGGCGTGATGAAACTTACAGCTGGGAAAACTGCACTGTCAGGAGAGTATGGTCGGTCCCACTTGCCTGAGATCACGTCAGCTTGCGAGTGGGGAGCCATCTGAGAAACATACACCAAACAATTAGGCCTACTGTCCAGTTAGGATTTGTTCAGGGGACAAAACGTTATAATCACACACATGACATCGACAGATTTACACCAGACAGATAAGTTACCTTGATAGGATTGCAGTTCCTATCCCAGTGGCCGAGTTCAAGAGCGCGAATTTCTTCTCTGATCACTGAGGATGAAAATAAAATAAAATTTTAAGTTCATGGAAAAATGTCACAGTACATGTATACTCATTCTTTTTGCAACTCCCAAGTATCTGTATGGCAGGCTTTCCATCAATTGTAAAAAAAGATTTAAAACTTTTACTAACCTAAAAAAAAATTTAAAAAATTGGCGCAAGGAACGGTGGCTTGAAAAAAAAATATTGTATAAACTGTTTTAAACACTCTTAACTTGCAAATTGTTAGAGAATTTTTGCAGGTTTTATAATGTGCTGCAATTTTCATTACCTCTACTTATTTAACTAATTCTAGAGCAACAAATTTCAAAAGAGTGCTTTCCAAACTTAAACAATTTGGACACAAATGCACAAGCTGTGGAGAGTATATTCTCAAAGCAAAGATAAAAGGCACTACTTCTAAAAGACAAGGACCAATTTGGACATGCAAGCAAGACATTAAAAGATTGGCTTGGAATAATAGTAACACACGCAGGACGATTAGCCAAAAATAGGTGGTTGTTCTGACATACACAAATTATATCAGAGTTAAGGTAGTAAACCTAGCTTACAGAAAGAGCAAAGATGGTTTCTAAAAATAGATAGGTGAATAAACCTTTTTGACAACAGAGGGAAAGCCAAAATTTGTTTCAAAAGTTAGAAAAACTTTCTAATCAGTGGTGCTAAAAGAATTGAAGTGAAGAATTCCAGATCAACTTTTTTTGAATTTAAAATTAAATGAAATCAATATATCTGAACCATACATTGTCTTCACTTTACGGAAATAGGACGAAAAATGAAAGTGCCAGACAAAATCCGGTTATTAGAACAACCATAGGAAGAGACTAACCTCAGTGTACGCGATCAAGCCATAAACTTGGCTTCAATCTTCTTCTAAAGGTAATTTATTGGTGACTGCAATGTTGCATTGAAAAAAGCCTCTCTTCATTATCAGAAGCAATTTAGTTTCATAGGATTGATATTATGAGGTAACAGACCACTCCAGAAAAATTGAATATGAAGAGACCGCTGGAGGCGCCCAATTCCATTTTAATTTTAGAGTTTTAAATGAGGATGAAGTTGAGCTGAGTAATATAAGATCAATAAAGAAAAATAATAGAGAGAAATGAGTAGAAGTTCCTGATGAGGTGATACGGTAATAGTTTATTCGAAAGAAAAGTAGACTATTACAATTTTAGACATAATTAGAAAAAGCAATCTCTCTGGTCGTCTTACTTATGAGAGCATCACAGAACATGTCAAGTTCGAGTTTGTCCTCCGACTCAGTTGGTTCAACCATGAGGGTTCCAGTCACAGGCCATGACAAAGTTGGGGCATGGAAACCTGGGGGAGAAGAGGGAAGATATAGAGGTTGATGTAGTAAACTCTTTAACACGTTTTTTAAAATCAAATTTTATACAAAAGAAAATCTTAATGTAATGAAGTTACAACTCTAATTAAAGCTTACTTTCAAACCACCAAAGCACATCTGTTTACAGTAATTAATAATAGAGACAGCAACTGCATGATCAGTAATAATCAAAAGGTTTAAGGTAGCAGTGGATAAAACTAGGCTTTTAAACAAAAATAGAAGAAAAATTTCTGCCTTTAAGGGCCAGTGCAGCACCCCTCTGAATAGAGGTATTGGGGATATAATATGGTTACCAAGGTTGATTTCCAGATTTGTTAAAGTTATGAAAGTCAATCTTTCCTTAACACAATAGCACCGTTTTTTTTCTTAAGACACCTTTTAGTAATCTTTTTAAAATAATTTTGGAAATAAGGACTACATGAAAACGCTATAAAAATACGTTATTTCAATAGAAAAAACAATTGCTTCAGTACATAGTATAATCTACCGGTATGTCTCATAAGCTCTAGCCTGCAGTGCACTTTGAGAACAGTCCACTTTCCAAATGTGCAATGTCAACAGAAACGCTTAACAGGGTGAAGGCCATTCAAACTCTTGGAAATATTTTTCTACTGCGTCTGTTTCTTGTTTCTTTTCTTTTCTCTTTGTCCTTGGTTTACATCTAAATTTTGATATACTGACAGCGAGTAGCAACTGGCGAGGTGACAGAATGCTGCTTGCTGATCTGCAGGCACACATGAGACATGGGGAGGGTAAACATACGCAACTCCATTGACTAAAACTGCAGGGTTCCTTTTTTCTCCTACATTTGACTTTCTTTTAAGTTTTTCTCAAAATGTCTTTTCTTACATATATCTTTGTATATCTCCAAGAGTTGTAGGCTATAGCTATTCACTTTGAACTTTGCATATGACTTGCCAATGCACCATTCTTGATTTTGTCAAAAGATTTTATCAATATTTTAGTTTGTTTTTTCTTTGACAAATGTTTTTATGAAAAAAAAGTAATTTTTGGCACTTTTATGCAAACTCAAAAAAAGTTTATAAAAAATTTTTAAGAGCAGCTACGAATAAATGCGTCTGACAAAACGTTTGAATTGACTGTAATAAACGATTACTTTTTACAGAATGCAAACTCATTGTTTAGATTTAGACTTATAAAGGCCTAAAGTTTACTATTTTTATCCAATATCGCAGCTACAACAATCGGTTTCCAAGGCAACCAAACATTGGAAATGACAAAATTAACGTTTTTTTATATTTATGTCCCCCAAACATTTTTTTGAAACACAAAAGTTGGATCTTATTGCGGAAAAGAGAAAAATGCCTTTGGCAGCCTCACTGGCCATTAATGTGGTTTGAACCTGAGACCTTTAGTGGTAGCTTTGGCACCCACTGCTTTACCACTGAGAGAAACATAGCTTATATCAAACATAAGCTAGATCACAATAAAGACAGAAATTTTTCGGACATTTTCTTATAAAGTCTACTTCTATCAACTGCTATTTACATACCTTAAACCTTTCAACCATCACTATTCATAGCTTATTAAGCAGAACATGATTAAAGATATCTGGCTCCAGAAGAAATATCCCGCTGTATGCAAGTTTCAGCAATATAAATGCAAAGAGGGATGAACCAAAAATTCAACACATCATACATGTATCAATAGAAAGCCATGACCTGCTAATATCAATTCACTCTAAGCCCGCAGTGCCTCTCACTCATCCGTAAACAGGCCAAAGACAAAGCTGCTCACAGCTTCTGTCTCTTCCCCTTACAATGTATGTCGACTCGTGAACTAGACGAACAAAGGCATGCACAAACCTTTGAGTACAAGCCAAGAACACAGTCATACGTAGGTTTAGCTACAAAAATTTCTCTAAAGCCTGCGCAAATAAAAATTTACACTGTATCCCTGTGCAGCCCTGTGCCTGTTCAGTTAAACCCACGCATAGTTAATCAACTTAATGAACCCAGTATAGAATAAAAAGAGGATTCCTCCAAGGTCACGCTGCAGCGGGTGCCGCTAGAGTCAAGCACTACTGTAGTATTCAGTCTCCAATTGAGTTTAACATCTGGTCAAACAGGTTTCATTCAAACTATTTTTGGCTGCTGCCAAAGACTAAGTAAGCCAGTCTACACAAAAAAACATCTCGGGCTACAAATAGAGAAGAAATGGCAGATCTACACTTACCATAGTCTTGCATCCTTTTTGCAATGTCTGTGGCGTCAACATTTGCAGTTTTCTTGAAATCTCTGCAGTCAATTATGAACTCGTGAGCACAAAAACCTAATGGTATTAATAAAAAAGGCATTCTTAATGAAATTGAGAAAAATTTTTAGAAATTAAATCAACAGTGGATGAAAAAGTTGAAAAGCAGCAGACCTAACCTACAAAATGAAATATTTTGGATATGTTATCTGAAAAAAATATACCAAAATTCAGGGAAGTTTTTACTTACTGTACTATGATACTTCTCTTACCCATGAATAATCTACTGAATGTCTAAAAAACTTGGAGTTTATAAAAGTAATGCCGAAAAAAGAAAATTAAGATCTCTATTTAAAGCATAACATTTGGAAATACGATAAAGCAGGGCAGAAAAACAAGCTTTCAATAAACAAAAATTATATTCACAAAGCTTAAGATCATACCTACAAAAAGCACAATAGATTAATTTGGACTAGCCGTAGGAATTGATAGTAGGCCTATAATGCAAACCGATTACAAGCGGACTAGTTGTTCTCCAGCACTCACCGTTTTCGTTGGTGTAGAGAGTTTTGTAGTGACCAGCAAGACGTTTGCTCATGTAGTTTGCATTGAGGATGGCTACCTGGGAAGCTTTGCGTAAACCTGGGGCTCCCATCATCTGAGACAAACAGGAAGAGAAAGTTTTGTGATAACAGGTTGTCCAGACTCCACTTATTAAAAACAATTTTGTTTTAACACCTAGGTGACTGGAGACATGAAATATTCATCATGATTTTCAATGTGGAAAGGACAGGAGGAGTAGGCCTACATATTTGTGGCCTTCTATTTCCTACGTGGAAGCGACCTGAGACATATACATTAGCGATAATCCATTTTTTTTTCAATCCAAAATTGATTAAAATCCAATCCAACCCAAAAAACTTCCATTGTTGTCCACTTAGAAGTTTCGCTTTCAACATGCAAGATGGTTGTGTGCTAAAAATCAATAAAAAATTGCTAAAAAATGTAATTTAGACCTAGAATATAGATCTAAATCTAGAAATTGAGAAAATGTAGATTTTCATATAGTTATAATTCTCTCAAGTACTGGAGTATTAATCTATTTTTGGATTACTTTATGGACTATTTAGAAATTTTGTCACAAGCATTTTCTCTTAACTGCAGTTAAAGATTTTTTTTATAAATTTTTTGAGTTTGCATAAAAGATAAAAGTGCCAAAA
>BMAT01010230.1:47451-60954 GCA_019649035.1 Elysia marginata | reverse complement strand
TTGATCCGAAAGCCGAGCGTCTACCACTAGACCACGACGCCACACAAGGGAAAAAAGGAACCCCGAGGTTTTAGTCAATGCAGCTGTGTACGTTTACCCTCCCCATGTCTCATGCATGCCTGCAGTTCAGCCAGCAGTTTTCTGTCACTTCGCCAACTGCCACCTTCAGTGTTCTAACTGTCAATATCTTGAAGTTTCAATGTAAAACAAGGACAAAAGCTATTTATACAGGCTAAAAGTTACAAGAAACAGACTGTAGAAAAATATTCCTATAATTTTGAATGGGTTTCATTCACCCTATTTGGCGTTTGTGTTGACATTGCACGCTTGGAAAGTGGACTGTTCTTAAAGTACACTGCAGGCTAGGGTTTGTAGTGGGAGCTATAGCTTAATGTGTGTACTGAAGGTTACCTTGATGTAGGACCAAGAGATGGGCAATATAGATGATGAACCGTAAGGACCTGATGACACGCTACCAAATGAGAGTCCATTGTCTGTGCCCTCAGGAGGTAAAATTGGATGAGTGGGCAGGAACGGAGCCAAGTGCTTCTTGCTGAAAAATCACACAACATAACAATAATAACATTCTTAGTGTGTTTACACAACTATTTTTTTTTCATGAACAGATTCAAAACTTTGGCAGTTTGAGGTTGATAAACAATTGAAAAAATGGAGTTATTTTAATAAGATAGAACAGTAAAGCCATTCCTAATACTAAAAAACATCTGAAAAACTATAGAGATAAAATTAGATAAAAAATTTGAAATCATAAGCAATGCATAATATTAATGTTCTTATTCACCAACCTCAACCACTAAAAATATCTGGGTTAGTCCTTAGTAAGGAAATTTATGAGAAATTCTGCGTCCTTGGCATGAAAAATTCAGGTCTGACTATTTAGCACAATTATATTGAGAACTGCAAAGTTACAATAACTAGGCCTATGAACAGGAGCAATGACATCAATGACGGTGCCGCAAGTTTAGTCTTGAACCAGTAGTACCTGGAAGGAGCCTATACACCAAAGTGCAAAGATTTTGGGATCACAGGCCGAACTCAGTTTTTCTTTTCTAAAAAAAATTCTCAACAAAATCAATCAATGATAGATCCAGTCCAAGAAACCTAGAATTAAATCCACTATTTTTGCTCAGAAAGCCAGATAGCGGAGCCAGAGCTCAAAAGCTTAAGATAATGTTAACTCTGATAAAAATTCTTTTAAACCGAGCGGAAAAACAGCTTGAAGTCACCTACACGCCAATGGGGCCTGCGCCTGGTCCTCCTCCTCCATGGGGAATACAGAAAGTTTTATGGAGATTCAGATGAGACACATCAGAACCAAAGTCGCCAGGTCGGCAGATACCCACCTGTGTCAGAGGGACAAAGTCATTGCGTAGAGGTCAATTGACCTTTCTTTTTCTTTCGAGTTAACATCACATCTAGACACAATCAAATTTGATATAAGCATTTCAAAACACCTGTGGTCTTTTGCGTCACTTGCTTTAAATCTAATGTAAAGAAACTGTCTAAAGAGTGATAAAAATTTAACACTGAAAGCCTGGGAGAACATTGGATTGGGGTTTTTAATATGCTTATCCAGAGAAATAGGTAAAAACTAAGATCAGCGATAATTGTTTCCGTTTAAGAAACACCATGAGATGTAATAAAATGTATTATAACTGAAAGGGTGTAGGGTACAGACCTGACACACATAAAACAAAAGATATAAAATGAACATGTAATCAAACTGTAATTCTTGTAAAAAAAAAAACCAAAGAGACAAATTTTTGAAGCTATGCTAAAGCAAGGTGAATAAAATTTTTCTCTAAAAACTGTTACTCTCTAACTGATTTTCCAACACAAACTCCACATCTCGAAATTGTATTTTAGAGGGTTCTCTATAACCACTTATTTAATTTATATCATTCATTTTTTTTCTTTAAATCAAGCTTTTTGAATGTGTACAAATTACAAACTACACATGGCCAAGTAAAATGACTGCGTTAATATAATTAGATCAGCAATAACTGTTTCCCTTAGAGAAACCCAATGAGATATTTAAAAAAGTTTTACAATTTAAAAGACAACCCACCTGAGCGTTCATGTTTGCCCCGTCGAGATAAACCTGCCCACCATACTCGTGCGTCATGTCACAGATTTCTCTGTCAGAAAGTCCAATACAAATTATGCAGTTGTCACTTTAAAAACAAAATACAAAAAACAGGCTTTCACTCACATCAAAATATTTTTAAAAATTCTAGCATCAATCTCTCACAGATACAGTAATCAAGAAGTCCAAGCCACAAAAAGAAAGAAGTGTCTTTAGAGACAAAACTGCAAATTCTTGAAGACATTGATAAGAAGTTGAAGCAAGCTGAAACTGATCAGAAGTATGACATCTCCAAGGGAACAGTTTCTGTAATGGTCAAAAACAGACAAGCTATTGAAGAAGCACGCTCGTCCTCGCAGTATCAACTGGATAGAAAAAAGATGAGGACTGGGAAAGAGGATGAAGTGGATGAGGCGGTGTTCTCTTGGTTTAAGTTAAACAGACTCAAGCTATGATATAATGAGGACTAAACAAAACTTAATGGCCATATGTGTCAGAGTCACACTTTGTCCATCAATTTTAAATAACAACACCGTAACAAGTGAGTGTGAAAGAGGGAAGTGTGACTGTGAAAAAAAAAAGATTTTTATCAACTATGTGCACAAGCAAACAACTAAGGCAAAGGTCCATTTGATTAGTTTTTGGAACAAGGGGGGTTAGCGTTAAAAATATCCAAAAATTAGTTATACCCTTAATACTTTATTCGGTTTTTTTCACAAACGGATAAGATAAACCTCGGATAAGATAAATTTTGGATAAGATAAACTTTTTGTTTGGGCCATACGCAGTTTATCTTAAACGGATTCCATTGTACAGAAATTAGTTATTTTAATATATATACTATCCAAATCAATTATCACATCTGTTGACAGGAAGGTTTACAAGGAGTGTAGTATGTTACCTGATGTCACTGTCAAACACACCATGAGTGGATGGATAGGTGACCATTAGGCAAGCCAGGTCATCTTTATGCTTCTCTACCTGGGAAAGCAAAGCATAACCAAATGCCGATTATGTACAAGAAAAACACTACTTTATAACTGATTTCTTACCTTGCAAAATTTGAATCTAATTGAAAGATCAGCAAGATTTTTTTGGTAACACAACAGAAAGCTTTATCAAGCTTTTCTGAAACAAAGCAAAACTGGAACATTTTCCTCAATATTGCATATTATAGGAGTGTTTCACATTCAAGAAAGACCAATAATAACACTAGGCATAAGTTTGTGTTTAAAAAAAAGGAGGGGAGGAGGTGGGGGCAAAATCAAATCAAGGTTAAAAATCAGCTCAACCCTCAAGTTTCAAAATGTCCCATTTAACTTGTCAATGAGATTGAATTTCAATGCAATGCTACTGGCAATTTTAGAGAAGTTGAAATATATTTTACAATCAATGAACATTCTACTGCAGCCACATTTTTTAGACCTTTGTTTTCACAGTATGCGGACTAAGCTTGTTCTTATACTGTTTTGTGTGGTTTTTACAATAAAAAGATTTCTTTTTTAAACTATAATTTCTCTTTGAATAAACTTTTGTAGAGAGCCGATCGAGATCCTGGATCTACACTTCAGACTTTCAGTCGATTCACAGAACTAGACGGCATACTGTTTACTCATTTTATTTGAAGCCCAACATATTTTTAAATAAAAAAAATATACAGACTTCTTTGCTCTCACTGTCAGTCCAATGTAAGATGGTGTTAGAGCTTCTAAATTAGTTCTAGAATGTCTAATACTGCAAAGCTGTTGATTTATCTTTAAAGGAGCCTGTTTTTCATCCTTGGTGTGTCAGAAAGAGTAAACACAAATTGATGAAGAACTTTCAAATATTCCAGCTGAGAATCTTTGAGCCTTCTAATATCAAATATGTGAACTTACACATTCTTTCATGTGCTTCATATCCACAGCTCCATTCTTGTCCACTTTGATGATCTGGATCTTCATGCCTGCCATTTGAGCACTGGCTGGGTTTGTTCCGTGAGCCGACACAGGGATGAGGCAGACCTGAGGTTACAGGGGTCAAGTTTCGGTGCATCAGTAAAGTTATTAAGTCTCAAGTGTAGGGTTAGGAAAAATAGGGTTGTTTACTGGGAAATGCTTTGTAGATTACACATTCTTAAGAAGAATGTTCTGAGAGATTTGATTGAATCAAGTATTGAGGAAAAAAGTAATGGGTTGTCTGAAGTGAAAACAAACAAACAAACAAACATAGTATACGCTCGTATATGTCTTAATGTATTTGTGTGCAAAATTTGAGGGTGAAAGCCTCAATTGGATAACAAAAATTAAAATAACGAAAAAAGGCAAAACCAAGCAAAGCAAAAATAACACTTAAACACAAATTGATTAAGGTTTAAAATAAACACACCTGCAGTTAAGAAATACCCAATGATATATCAATATCAGAGCGCATTGGCTTTGATTTTTTTACTTTCCATTATCATATAAATCATAACAAAAAGGGGTTATTACATATGATCAGAATTTCCATTTTTGAATTTTAAACAAACGAAAATATACATTCTACTCTTTTTGAACCAACGTTCCCTTAGTAGATATTTTCTTTAACTTTGTTCTTTTTTGTGTTTGTCTGTGTTTCATGGGGACAATTCCATACCAGGACTTAAACAGAACTCAATTTTTCATCTAAATTTATGTTATTGGTTATGTCCCCTAGAGATTGGCTGAAGCAGAGCTGCCTAAAGTTCCCAGTGGCTAGGTTTACCTTTCTCTGTTCCTGACCAATTGACTGCAGGTATGACATGATCTAGCTAGGTTTACCTTTCTCTGTTCCTGACCAATTGACTGGAGGTATGACATGATCGCTCGCAGGCCAGCATACTCCCCTTGAGCACCGCTGTTTTGGGGAGTAGAACAAAATAAAAAAAGATTTCTTCAAAACTGGCCATAAACAGTTTGAAGAAAACGTAAATGTTTTACTTCAAGTGCAAACGAATTGAACGTCGGAAACTTTAATTTGAGAAAACACCTGACAAGAGTAGGTTTATTCCTCTTTTTTTCCTCGATATTATAATTCTCAAGAAGTGTTTATGTCTCCTTGCAAAATTTTGATTATTTCATGTACTTTGCAACGTTTGAAATCTCAGAAAAACGCATTGTTCGCAATATTAGAACTTGTCATGTGAAAATTGTGACATTTGGACTGCTTGCAAGACAGATGAGCACAAAATAATCAATTTTAACTTGCCTGGCAATTCAGAATAAAATTTGATTTTAAAACATGTTTAGGAGCTGCTTTCTTTTTCCCTTTTTTTTTTAAATGGTGATTTAAACCACGCCCTTGACAACTAAAACTGATTAATATTTTTTTCACAGGAGAGTTTCGATAACGAACTGACAAATGGAGAAAAGGATGAAAGACACGAACATCAAACAAACTGGAAATAACAATGTCTCTCAAAATAACAGGATAAACAATGATAGTCTTTATTTCTCAGAGTTTTCCTTTTTTCAAGTTCAAAGCGCTTTACATTAATGATACAATACATGAACATAAACAGTTTTTAAAAAAATCACGACTATGAAAACATTTAGTTAAAAAAAAATGATTGAAGTTGCTTTTGAAGTATTTTGCAAAAAAAAAAAAAATACAAATGGGTAGAACTGGGGCAGAAAAAAAAATTCAGGAGAACTAATTCAAGTAAATTTAGAGATAGGAAAATACAAAGAGATAAAGAAGGAGACATAGAGGAAAATTCAGAAACACAAACATGGGAAAGAGAGAGGAGTTAAGAAAGAAAAAGAGACAAAAGAGGTAAGAGAGGTAAAGAGGGAAAAGACAGAGAGAAAGAGAGAGACAGAGAGAGACAGAGATACAGATAGAGAATGAAAAATCGAGAGGCGTACATAAACAGAGAGAGAGAGAGTAGGATCACCTGTTTGGTTGGAAGGAGATACGGTCATATCCTGTGATCTCACACAAATCTTTCTCTAGTTCCGCTAGCATTGTCTGATAACCTCGAGACTGATCCTCAGGGACGAACGGATGCAGGTTGGCGAATTCTGGCCACGAACATGGCTATACAACACGAGTACACAAAAAACATTAGGGGAAAAAAAAATCAAAAGTGCACAAAGTAAAGTTTTTCTTGTGGCCAGTCCTAATGGGTTCAATGTGAAAAACATGCAAAATAAAATTGTTGGTCAAGAGATGTTTCCAATATTTTATTTTATTTTACCTTTTGAATCTATGAAAAATCTCTTTTATTGCAAATATTTAAGACGTTTTGATGTAGTCTTCGAAATTGGGAAGTTCACAAATATGTTTCAAGAAAAATAAATGAGAAATTTTTAACACATTGTCTTAGAAGCAATAATAATTTCTTTTTTATTTCTCATAAAATTAAGATCTGCAAGTATAACCATCAATCCACTGCCAATCAAATTGAATTTTATCAATTAAATATGATTTGTATTTTAATTAACCTATTAAAATATCCTTATAAATCCATTTTTATAAAAAGGAAAAAAAATTTCTTATTTGCCTCAGTCTCAAAAGTAAAGAATGACATCAAAACTAGAAAGAACTGCTTATTCAGCAGGTGCTTGATAGCAGAACTATCAAGATACCTACCATCATTTCTGTGGTACTGTTGAGTTTCATGGTGCAGGAGCCAAGGGAGATCATGCTGTGTGCTAGAGACAAGTCTTTGTTCTCCAGGCTCTTCATGTACCGAACCATGCGGGTTTCAGAGTGATAACTGCGATAACAAGAGTTAGTAACAAAGTTACACGAGCA
Organism: Elysia marginata; assembly: GCA_019649035.1. Lineage (NCBI taxonomy): Eukaryota > Metazoa > Mollusca > Gastropoda > Plakobranchidae > Elysia > Elysia marginata. Next base: position 54,089 of record BMAT01010230.1, on the reverse strand, counting down.
ATTGTGCCATGTCTGGACTCCAGCTGCTTTTGAACAGGATAAACTGGTCAGAGAAAATTAAGTGTCAAAATATGGAACTGGCCTTTCAAACAGGATAGGCCGGTCAGAGATAATTGTGTGTCAAAATATGGAGCTGGCCTCTCAAACAGGGTAAACCGGTCAGAGATAATTGTGTGTCAAAATATAGGGCTGGACATTTGCATTGCACTTGCTGTTGAAATAGTAAATGGATTGGTAGCCCCTCTAAACAGAAAATATCTTGAAATTATGGATCTAAAGTATTTCTTTCCAAACCATTTCAAAAGGGTTAAAAAGGGTAGAGAGATAACACACAACTTATGAATTTTGTTTTGCGTATTTAGAAATAGATAGAAACTTCTATAACAAAAGCATTTCTAAATTTTTTCAAGTGTAAAAACAAGTTCCACAAAAGCACAAACAACTTTTACGGTATGAATGGCTGTATTACTAAGTTGTTTTTAAATGACAGAGGCTGACCTGTTGAAAACTGGGTGCTTGAGATAATCTGTAGTACGAGCAAAGCTTCCCACTTCGAGCGCTGACTCAGGATTCATTCCTAACTCTGCAGCAAGAGTCTCCTGCACATGATTAAAAAAGTGATAATAAATGATAAAAAAGTTGGATGGGAATCAGGACTGGGCCAAGACGGAGCTACCTCATAGTCTTATTGGATTTCTAGATTACTGATACCTAAACGGAGAATAAAATTGGGAGACGTTTTAGAAAATACAAATTTTTCAGACAGGCATCTTTAAATCTGACCCTAAAATGTCTGCTTGGTGGTTGCATTGGATTCAAGCAGTGACGACCTAACACACAAACATTTTCTATGAATGATTACAATATTTTCCAGACAAGAAACCAACTGGAGAAAATATAGGATATCAAATCTTAATAGACTGATGTATCTGTTGTTTAGGTAGATTGCCATCTCAGTTCATGATTTTCTGGATATGGCAATCAACAATTCTAATAATAGATGTCAATGGTTTGAAAAGTTCAATAAAAATGATCATTACTGTAAAAGGGGGCACTGAAGTACGAAAACAAATTAAAAATTTCCATTTTCATCTAGTCAAGAACATCTTGCAACAGAGTTTAGCGACAGATATACCCTAAAAACTCACAGAGCTGCAGTAGCTAGAATAATATCACACTCTTAGAGTTCTTGCAAAATTTTAATTACGTACCGTTTAAAAACAATGATATTTTGTGTTCATTTGTAAATAGTGATAAAAAGCAAACAAGACAAGCCTAAATAGAAAATCAAGTCTTTGTGTTATGATTGAACTTTAAATGGTCATAAAAACATGAACTGCACAAATGGCCATTTATCAATTTCTAAGCCAAGCAGGAGCAACGCAAGATGGCTCAAGTGCTCAGATCCACAGCACTTTCAGGAACTACCGCGGGAAACCCTCAATGAAGACCACTCTCCTCAATTACTTAAAACTTGAGGACATTCGTTTAGAAGAGTGTTGTAATTTAACCCTCCCCCCTCCCCAAACTTATACCACTTGTTTTTACCAACAATTTTCCTTATTAAGATGTTTCATTGGAATCAATAAAAAGCTTTTTAGGAATTGAAATGAACTGAGTTAAATGACAAACATGTACAGTACGGTACGACTCACTGCTTCCGTAGAGCATCCTACTATATGAAGCAAGTCAGCGACGTCTGTTTGGGTGACTGTTTCGTCTAATGCAATAGAAATCTAAGACATTGAAGAAATAGAAACAAAAAAAACATGGTAAGTTGGCAGTCTTACAGTCTTTCTTGAATTTTAACTTCTTTCATTTTATTTTAAGAAGAAAATCAAAAGCAAAGTTTAACATTGAAAACACTAACTTTTACACTAACACATAAGTGAATAATTGTGCCATTAATTATATTGAAATTACTTGATTTACTTTTTATTTCTCTGACTGCTGTATTGAAAAAATGTTTGGTTTTTTCAAAGTTTTATTATCTTTAGAAATAATTATTGCCACTTCATAAAAGATCTCTTTTGTTGTGTTACATTAAAGTGCTTATTAATTTTCTCACACTTTCAGCTTTTTATTTCATGAGAAACACATTGCCAGGTTTAGGAGGGGGGGGGGATTTAAAAAAGTAAATTTTAGTTTAGGCAATGCAAGACAAACCCTGCCGTCTTTGAGATAGTTCAAGTTGATTTTCTTCTCCTCTGCCCTTTTCTTTATGTCAGACTGCTCTCCCTTTGGTGTGAATGTGACTGTGTCAAAAAACATGCCAGACTGCACGGAATGTCCCGCTCGCTTCACGCCTGGAAGACAATGCCACCAGTTTTTAATAAAAATATGTTGCAGCTTAATGGAAAAAGAAAGTTCAGTTAAAATTTATTGCAAAAAGTCTTGGAATTTAAATTGCGACACCTCAAGGACATGATAAGAGTTAACATTAAAAAAATAGAATTAAAAAAATAATTCAATCAGAAAATATAGTATCTTGAAAATTTAGTAACAGTTGTGAAAAAAAAACCACTTAACTTTATTTTGAAAATATAACCTACGCTAATTCTATTAAAAGATTACAAACCTTCAGCCACTAACAGAGCTGCATGGTGCGTCTTCATAGCGATGTACTTGAGTCCCTTTGGACCATGGTAGATGGCGAACATTGCTGACATGTTGGCCAAAAGAGCCTGCAAGTTAACATCAGACAAACGTCACTACATCATATTTTTTCCTATCTCATTTTTTTAGCTTTATGTTAGTTCAAAATCAGAACCTGTGCTTTTAATAGTTTTATATATGAGGAGTTGAAATCAAAAAGTCATTACCTGTATTTATCTTAATACTGAAAATAAAGATGAGCGCTGAAGTTGCCTCTTATGTTGATCTTTGCACATTTAAAACACAAGAAAAAAAACTTGGCAAAACCCCCTAACATATAAAATAGAATCTTTCTATTTCTATTACAGCAAGGTCCAAAAAATTGGCTGTATGAAAGACAAGAAAAGATGGTTATTGTCTTGTACCACTACAGGCAGTCTCAAGATTTTACAGCCTTCCCCCAGCAGGCCAAGACACATAAGGGAAAATTCAACTCATATTTTAAAGCATTGTAGTACCTTTGCCTGTCAGGCACTCAAACATGAACGCTCACATAGTTCAAGCACTGCCTTTGGATAAGTGCCAGTTTTGCAGCTGAGGGGACTGAGGAAAGTGTTTAAATATTGCTTTCCCAGGGCAATTTTTACAACGTGAGCAGTAAGTGGGAATCATACCCACAACTGCTGAATTATGAGTTCAACATGCAAACCACCGAGCCACACTGTTCCACAAAAAGTGACAGAGCAGAGAGGAGTTCCTACACATGTTGCCAGGCTGGATTGTAGTGGGTCACCAGGTCATGGAATCCCCAGATAAAGGAAGGGGTCACCAGGTCAGGGAAGGGATTCCTGGGTCAAGGAAAGGGCCAACAGGTATAGGAAATGGTCACCAGGTCATGGAAAGGATCCCTGGGTCAAGGAAGGGGTAACCTGGTCAAGAAAGGGAATACCACCAGGTGAAGGAACCCCCAGGTCAGGGAAGGGATCCCTGGATCAAGGTAGGGGTAATCTGGTCAAGGAAGGGGTAACCTGGTCAAGAAAGGGAATACCACCAGGTGAAGGAACCCCCAGGTTAGGGAAGGGATCCCTGGGTCAAGGAAGGGGTAACCTGGTCAAGAAGGGAATACCACCAGGTGAAGGAACCCCCAGGTCACGGAAGGGATCCCTAGGTCAAGGGAGGGGTCGCCATGTCAAGGAATCCGCAGGTCAAGGAAGAGGTCACCAGGTCGGGGAAGGGATCCCCAGGTCAAGGAAGAGGTTGCAATGCCAGGGAAGGGGATAACAAGGTCAGGGAAGGGGTTACAAGGTCAGGGAAGGAGTTACAAGGTCAGGGAAGGAGTTACAAGACCAAAGCTCGAAGTTTACAGAGGTTTACAGTGTATAAACTGTCAGTTCAAAGTTTACAGAGGTTTACAGTGTATAAACTAACAGCTGAAAGTTCACCTGAGCTGTGCAAATGTTGCTTGTGGCTTTGTCACGACGGATGTGTTGCTCACGAGTTTGGAGGGCTAATCTTAAAGCTCGTCTGCCCGCCGCATCTCTGTAGACAGTTCATATAATTATTAATTATATATGTAACCAATCAGTAGAGGTCAATTATAGAAAAAAATATTATTTTGTATCAGAGTTGAGTTGGATACGAAGTCCAGTTCAGATATTTGAACCCCGTTGGAAACAATATTTAACTTGGAATTATCCAAAAATCAAATTATCATTATACATAACCAGACGAAACTTGTCTGTTGAAGTTAAGGAAATAGACAACATAGACTAGACCGAGACTTGGTTTAGGCTTTGAAGGTGCATGTTATCATGTCTTGCATTTTAATTATCAGGGACACGTCAAAGAAAAGAATGAGGGACTAAAAAATAAAAAAACCAAAGGTAATAATTTAGTAATATGAGCAAAATTTGCAAGTCGTTTTAGCATTATGACAACTACAGCTGGCGGTCGGATAGCAAAGCAATGCAACCAGACAGAATAAATGAGCAACAATCTCAACTGACCTGGTGACTCCCACAACCCTGCCTGGCAACATGCGCAGGAACCTCTCCTTGCCAGCAAAGAATCCTGCGTGTGGGCCTCCGTAACCCATGGGAATGCCGAACCTCTGGTTGGTACCGATAGCGATGTCAAAGTCGAGCTCACCTGGAGGTTTCATTATCGTCACAGCGAGGAGGTCTGTAGCGGCCACACACATTGTCTGAGGAGAACATTAGACAGTTCAGTCTTGATCCATCGAAACCAGGGTGAACAAAATTTAAGTTTGAATTATCCACATTATGTATTAAATAAAAGAGAGATTATATCAGTAACCTGAACTTAGTTTGAATCAAACATGCATTCAAATTATCCTGGTTTACATAATTTGTACTCAATTCTAGTCCATAACTCAATTCAGTATTTTATTCAACTCCTATTTCCACAAATGTAGTGGCCAGTCAAGTTAAGTGACGTTTAGTGACCAGAACATGATATTGGAATTTTTTCTTTCCTTCCGAGGTGCTAATATTTTAAACAATGCATGGAATTGTCAAGATACTCTGAAAAAAAAAAATGCTTTCGTCATAAGCAGAAGAAAACCTCTAGTTTTAAATGCTGCTTTTTTTTAAACTGCACGTTTGCAACATTCAGCTCAGCTGGACTTGTGGCCAGATTAAATTATTAAAACGACATAGCTAGTTATACTGGCATATGGATACCACACAGCACTGGTTTTATTATATAGGCTTAAGGCAGTGCTTGAAATTTATGGAATGTTAGTATTTGAGCGGCTAATAGGCTGCTGTACTATAATGCTTTGAAATATGAGATGAATTTGCTCTGGTGTGTATAGGCCTACTGGGGTAAATATGTAAAGTCATGAGACTGCCTTCAGCGGTGAAGGACTCTTAAAATATTTATGTGGAGCAGCGTGGCTCAGTGGTTATCGCGTCGGACTTTTGATCCGGTGGTCGCGGGTTCGGTTCCCAACCATGACGCATGTTGTAGCTGCCTTAGAAAAGCAATGTGTCCACATTTTCCTCAGTCCACCCACTTGTAAAATGGGTACTGGCTATAGGCAGTGCTTGAAATTTGTAGAATGTTAGTATTTGAGCGCCTAACAGGCAGCCGTGCTGTAATGCCCTGAAATATGAGCTTAACTTGCTTTGGTGTGTATTGGCCTGCTGGGGGAAATATGTGAAGTCTTTGAGACTGCCTTTGGCGGTGGAAGACTATATACCATTTTTTAAAAATATCCCATACCCAAAAGTGTAAAGTTTGTTTTTGGCAACGTACACCTGGAGTAATGGACATATTACTATGGTCAAAGCGGAAAAATTCAGTAACAATTTTATATAGAAGAACGAGCGAGAAATGGCATGTCCTGGCCAAGGAAGTGAATTACACTTTCTTTTAGTTAGGTTAATAAGAGACCAACTCTTATAGACTTGCTGATGAACGTGTGAAGGATATAAAGCCGAAGTGAACAGTTCCGTGTGACTAAGTTAACGAGAGAAATACTCACTCCAACTTGATGGGCCTTGTTCACAAACTCTGAGTAGTCCAGGATGGTACCCTCTGTGTTAGGATACTGCAGCAGCGCTCCGCAAAAATCTTTCTTACTAAGGTCGATGTTTTGCCAGTCCCCCTCCACAATTTCAATGCCTAGAGCTCTGTAAAGATGTAAGAAGGTCCAAAACATAACATCATTTAACAATACACCAGTTTTTTTAATATCATGACAATTAGTAAAAACGAAAAAAAAAGTAACTAAAAATCTAAACATGTTAAATTTGTTTGTTTTAAAAAGGCGTTTTTGAAGTTTCGTTTTTGATAAACTTGAGAAAACAATTATTATTTTGCTTCCCAGTGACTTAAATTGAAAGAAAACACCTAAACTTAAAAAGCATTGCCTTGCGGAGGAAAGTTAAGTACAACAGCAGAAAGACACTGGCCATTGTTTGAGTACACAAAGATACAGAAGATTTTGACGTAATATTTTCATGTGGCCTGCAAATCTAAACAGGACATCACCAGGACTGATTGAATGATTGAAAGAT
>BMAT01010226.1:564470-575508 GCA_019649035.1 Elysia marginata | reverse complement strand
CAAAGCTGTGATCGCTAACATAGCGTTAGCCCATCTAGCTAACTATACAATGTCACTGGATGAACATGAATAAAGTAATACGCGTAACATTTTTTTTTCGTTGAGTATTTTTCAACTTAAGATAAAAAAAATCAAAGCGGTAAAATATGAAATATTTTACACACGCAGACACACTTATTTGAATACATAAAATTTTAAAAACGTACAAAAATATAAAAGAGAAGATACGAGTTAAAGAAAGAAATTAATTGTATTATCAAATTTTATTAAAATCATCACTTTGAAATTACACGAGTGAGCACCATTTACTTTCAATACAAATATTTTACACGATGTTTCACAAAACCAGTTCATCATTCTTTTGCAGTGCTGTTTGAGCTTAGATAATCAACAAAAAAGAAGAATAAATCAGATAATAGTTTTATAATTTGATATTCTCAAAAGATATTCTTCCTGTATGATTATTCAAGACCAGTCTGCGCGATCCAACGAATCTTGAAAATTTCTTTGTGTATTTAAAAGCAACTAATTTCAAACTGTACAGAAATATATTTACTGCATCACAGTGTATTAATTAATATTAATGCCATAAAAAAACAGGCGCTTTGAGTAAGACAAAGAAAATAAACAAAGCGCATAAAGGATATATTTTACTTTAACATTAATTTACAATACGTTTAAAATCCATAACTCAATGTATACTCTACGGTGCTACAAAACTCATAAGAATGTCTTAAATTTTTATTTGCGATATAAATCATGCAAAAAGGTGCAACTAAAAGGTTTATACATTATCGGTAAAGAATTAGAAGGTAAAGTTTTGTACATTAAAAAATTATTACACTCACACATAAAAAAGTTGAAATATGGCAAAAAACAGTAGAGAGCAAAGAAAAAGGGAGGAGAGAGAATTGAGTTAAGACAAGTGAGATAGAGGGTTGGGGCAGAAATATAGAAAACGAAATAAGAGAGAGAGAGAGAGAGAGAGAGAGAGAGATAAATAGAGACAGGAATAAAAGAGTAAGAGAGAGATACCTAGATATAAAGATAGAGAGAGATAGAGAGTGAGAGAGATTGGGGAGAGAGAAAGAGAGAGAGAGATAGAAAGGGAGAGAGATGGGGAAGAGAGAGATAGAAAGGGAAAAAGATAGAGAGAGATGGGAGAGAGAAGAAAAGAGAGATAGAAAGGGAAAAAGATAGATAGAGATGGGAGAGAGAGAGAGAGAGAGAGAGAGAGAGAGAGAGAGAGAGAGAGAGAAGGAAGGGAGGGTCAAACATCGTAAAAGATAAAAATATGTTAGGAAAACAATACGTTTGGAGCAACTAAAGAGAGGAAATACTTGGGAGGAAACGAGGGGAAGTATGGGAGAGGAAGACTTTGCGAGAGTTAGAGATCGGTGAACAGGCAGATTGGATGGAACATAGACATTGAGATCGGAAACAGTGGAATCAACTTACACCGACATAAATTCGACTCACACACACACGAAACAAACATGCATGTTAGAGTCGTTTCTACCGTAGATATAACTGCCCGGAACAATGCAAGTTCAGTATTTGCGGTTTAAAACATACAATGGCATTCTGCATTTTGTTTGTCCACGGTAATATATATCGTTTGCTTTACAGGAGTAAAAGTTCATAGCCCTCAAAGTGTACTAAAAGTTAATATTATACATTATAATATTCTAGGGCATATTATGAACATCTTAAAGTAGAGTAAACATATTGCTCACTGTTCTTTTCCAACTCACAAATTGGTTTTTTGTTCAATAAGAATGACTGATACAAGGTATAGAGAAAAAAAAGTTTAGACACTATAAATAGTCCTAAAAAAAGTTATATCATGTGATTACTTTTGAAAGAGTACATTGAGGCACTTTTTCCGCTGGACAGAGAGAGGTCTTTCCATATTTTTGGAGAAATAATTAAGAAATCTTGTTTTCCTTCACGTCCTCTGGGTCTCTGTTGAACAAGGTTTCCCTGAGATCCTAACCTGAGGGTTCGGACAGGGTTGTAGAAGGAGATGAGCTCAGACAGAATAGCGGGGCATCCCCTTTCCCGCAATTAAAGATATGACACAGGATTTTAAGTTCCACTTGTGCAGTGATGGGTGACTTGCGCAGACTTTGAAAGACTGGGTGTGACGTGTTCACGGTTCTTACTGCACATGATGTTCTGAAGTTTGTGCGATCCCAATAACTCCTAGGTTAATAGACCGTAGACAAAGAAAGTAATCAAGTCTGCTTGTGACATCAGAGTTTTAGGACTGCCTTTGTCAATAAGCTCACGAATTTGCCGATGGTTCTAACTTGATTTTTTGATGTTTGGATAATTTTCTTAGTTATGTTCCCATTAAAATATTACCAAGCGACAAAAAACAAAACAAAAAACCTACAGCATAACAGTTTGTCAATACTGATAAACCTTGTGAAAGAAAGCCAAAAGGCACTAATTTCACTATTCTTATTTTGTTCACTTTGTTACAACCAGCCAACTTGTGGAGTATATCAGTTTGCCACAGGACTAGTTTGTCACAGGCACAATTTAAGCTTAATTAAAAAAACTAAATGAAAGTCAACCAATCAATTTGTTGAACTATCAGCTTTGGAAAGACTTTAGAACCCATTTTCTAGATCCAGAGTGAGATCGATAATTCAAATAGAGTGATAGATCTAGCTAGATCTAGAATTAGGAGTCTAATCCAGATCTAGATAGATTCTAGTTTAGTTTTAGAATCTAGATCTAGATTTAGACTTTTCTGGCAAAGATCAGTGTGAAAGTTTAGTTAACTCAGTAGGAGGCTTAGATCTATAAATTTATTAGGGAAAGACTACCATACAGCAGATAAAATGTGACAAACCGGTCCTGTGACAAACTGGTCCTGTGACAAACTGGGCCTGTGATAAACTGGTCCTGTGACAAACTGGGCCTGTGATAAACTGGACACCATACGTGGCGGAAGCCTTCTGGACCTCCGATGTCGCACTAGTTTCATTCTACCTTCCCCTTGTTTACACGGCTCGTTCTAAACGTATAATAATAAATTATATGTCTAAAGTTTTAATTTCAGTCATAATTTGGACCTGTACTTATCAGTACAATTTAAAAACGTGTACAATAAGGAAAAACAGCGCGAATGCGCCAAATTTTGCTTTCGGGTTATCGGCGGTACTGTGTAAGCTCATGAATTTAGCATGACGCCTCAAACAGACGTTAGCTACGGGGGCACGCTTAGGCTTAACATCATTCCACAGGTAGCGGCACTCAGTCTGGAGCGAGAAACCGTCTGATAGGCCTATAGCTTTGTCGCACGTGTAAACCGGCTGCATTATTCTAGAGTCAGTAACATTTTCGTGAATCTGATTTGCGATGATATTTAGTTTTTCCTCACTTCTGTTCCCTCCATTATGCCGTAAGCGTTCATTCGATCCCCCTACAACATCAACGGAGTTCCCCGATACGGGATTTGCATCGGAACCAGAAACCTCGCTCGCCAAACATAGACATGCTGCAGCAAGACTGGATGGGGCAGTAGACGTATCCGATGACGCATCAGAAAAATCTGTTCCCGTCTTGATCTGCACATGCATATTATTTGAACTCGCGGTTCTTCGAAGAGAACGTTGTTCTTTTATAGAACCGTCTCGAGGTGCGCTGTTGTGCAATTTATACACAGACACCAACATCTCGTTCAAAAGAGCCTCATACCTAAAAGCTTTGTTATCCACCAGCGCTGACCAGAAGAAAATCAACCCCGACGAATCAAACAAGGAAATTGGATCAGGTCCTAGTTGAACATCGGCGCTGGTATAAATTTCGGAAACTTTAGGATGTTTGGAAAGACAGCAGGAAAGAATGTCTTGTAAATATTCCATGGCATCATTATCAAAACCTGCATGCACCTCGCTGTTTACAAATAGAGTTAGCAGATACACAGGTGGTGGTCTACTTACACCACTGTTTGATAGTCTCTGTTGCAGATGTTGTGTGTGTACGGTCTCTGTAGCTTGCTGTTCTTGCACTACTTGTTGAATGTTGGACTGTTGAGTTTTCTTCTGTGTCTCGTTATGCTTAAGATGGTGTTGGTTTCCCAGTTGCTGATGCTGTTGAATGTTTTGTTGTTCGCCTAAATCATGGCTTTGAACAAGGATCTTTTTGGAAGCGAAATACAGGAAAACTATACACGCCCATTTAAAAATGCAGCTCGAAGCCATGGTCATGCAGGCTTAAGCAAACTGGATTTTACTCTTTATCTGCAAAAGCAAAGAAATTGAGAGGTTTTAAAAGGTACGGCATCAACTTTGTTGTAAGAGATATGAACCCCTGACTAAAAAAAAAAAGCTGTCATGATGTGAAATCTTTACCTTACCTTTACTATGCTAAAAGGCAAGGTCAAAACTGTATCAACACAGAATTATACTTTTACTGATGGGCTTTACGGCGATACTAGAGACCATGCGTTATCAGCCTGCTCAAGGTGACGAAGCCCCCAGAGGAGGAAATATACGATGGCTGATATACTAGCGGGACACATTAGCCAACTGTCTCCTGCAAAAATCCACGGTGCTTAAGGGTATTATTACGTCGAACGTTATCGTCGTCGGCGCGCAAGGCTTCTATTCAAAACATGCTAATCCATCCTTTAATTTAGTCTACATTCTAAATTGTCTTTCACATTGAAAGCATGGCAGAGTGGTAAGTGCGTCGGACTATAGATGTGGACGTCGCGGGTTTGATTCCCGATCATGGCATGTTGCATTTGCCTTGGGAAAGCAATTTACCCAAACTTTGCCCAGTCCACCCACCTTTAAATTGGGTACCCAGTTGCAGGCAATTCTTGAATTTGTGATATGTGCCTGCAACGCTCTGCATAAGGGTTAAAAGTGGCCTTCAAATTAATATACTGGTCTGCTGGGGCATTGGTGACGCTGCTCTGTGGTGACACAGTTACGCTGAGTAACGAAGGCAGATTTCCCGAAAGGGATTAATAATAGTGTATAAAAGAATATAAAAAAAGACCGACATCCAAAGATAGAAACTGAGAGATATCGCCATTTTTCATTCTCTTATCTCCTGCGCCACAAAGAAGACTTATATTACACAACTGCGCTGGATTCAATGAAAATTCGGTTGCTTATATTTTTATAACGTTTACTTTTATTTTTGCTGTTCATTAATTTCTTATATAAAAAACGTTTTTTCTTTTTAGAATGAGTATACGCACGTATAATATTTTATGTAATATGTGTCTGTATGAACACTATAATTTTATAAAATATATTTGTGAATGGACAATGTTGACTGTTTACAAGAGTATGCTTATGTATGGGCTCTGCAAAATGTTTGCATAACATTTTTGTCTCGCATTTTATCGAAATGAGTATAAACTCGATAGATTAAGTTTTGAGATATAGACTTTCAAAGATCAGTGAGTACGAGTGTTTAGAAGTCAAATTTTTTAGATATTGACGCTAAAACTTTTTCTGAACGATTTTCATACCTGGTTCATATAGAAACTTCATGTTTTTTGTTCCATTACTTATTGTGTGGTTGCTAGCGATTTTTCACCTTTGTAGTTGCCTAAACTTAAACGCTATTTTCTCCCTTTTAGGAATTTTTTAAAGTCCTGACCCTATCGACTTCAAACGACTATAACTGCAAACAAACAAACAAAAAAAAGATGGGGCCTTTCTGGGTTTTTTATATTTGAAAGTAGAGAAAAAAGGCTTTGCTCTGATGCCAATCTATCTCTATTTCCAGTTTCGACGTAAGACTTAGTTTGGCTGGTTGCAAAAAATTAATGCATGATAACTGTAAAGTTCTAAGATTATGTATTAATGTATATACACTGCAGATCTTTTAACGCAATGTGTTCCTGTATGATCACTCTAAAGTGTTAACATAATGTATTTATGTATGTAAACTGTAGATATTTTGATGTAATGTGTTCCTGTATGGTCACAGAAAATTAATTACAAAATGCATTGTGTATGGACACTGTAGATCGTTTAACGTAATGGGTCCCTGTATGATCACTGTAAAGTGTTAACATATCATATTTATTTATAAACACTGCAGATATTTTGATGTAATGTGTTACATTATGATCACAAAACAGTGTTAATATAATGCATTTATGTAAGAACAACGTAGATATTTTGATCTAATCTGTTCCTGTATGATCACTGTTAATATTTTGATGTAATGTGTTCCTGTATGATCACAATATAGAATAAACATAATGTATAAACACTGAAAATATTTTGATATAATGTATTTCTGTATAAAAACCAGGATATCTTTTGTAATAATATACATAAACATGTACAACGACTGTGCAAAATTTTAGATAAGCGACAATAAATAAATCCGTTATGACAAGATAACAAAAGAAATAGATACCCTGGTTTAATGAATGGGTTAACTTCAAACTACATTGCCGTTTTTATTTTACAATTAAAATTTTCAATAACTTATTGGAGAAAACACGTTGGACCGCTACTTTGCAGTAACGAGAACAAAGAGCTCTGAACATACTTGTCCAATATTGGATTTGACAAATGTGCAAATATCTAGAATAAGGGAAACAATGAAAAACAAAACAAAAACAACAGAAAACAAAAATCAAAGTGTACAACTCTCAAGCCAAATCAGTGCTACTTTACAGCTGCAATACATAGGCTTTGACCAAAACAGACGTGGACAGACCAAACTTGTTTATTCGAAAACAACTAAGATTATGTTCGTGGCATTCTTTACCCTTCCGAAATTTCCAATGCTTCTTTAAACAAAAAGTGCAGTCTTCGCAGCTGCCTGAAGCAAGGTGAAGACTTTTTGGGATCGTAACAAAGAATTTTGAATAGCGAGCAAGAGGGGGAACTGAGCCTAACTCTATGTGACATGACAACAGTGCTATCAAAAGCGTATGTAAATAGAGCCAATAAAGAAAGCATACGCCTAGTGGTTTAGTGTAGGCTGTAGTAGTATATTTTGAAGTGGCGAAACAATGCGCTCTCTGCACACCACTGTCGATGTGTGTTTGTACTTCCCGCTGTTATGTTTTGCGTTTACCGGCTCTATTTCTATTTCTCCCTGCAAACAAATCAACGCATGTCTATGAGTAAGAGGTAGACCACAAACCACTTTTCCCGTTACCCTGAATGACGATTATAAAAAAGCTGTTCACCACAAAACTGGAAATAACATGACAGAAAACCTGGATACCAAATGGCGGGGAATAGACCAAGATGGGCCGCCTTCATCACAGGAATAAAGAAACTTACGAAGCTGCAAGATCGGATAACACTGCTATCGAAAGGTGATAGGTCAAGTCAAGTCAAAGAGAGAAACAGAGAACTATCGAAAGTGTTCTATTTCCTTATCGTTTGCGCTACCAAAGAGAAATAGATGAATAATAAATGAATAATAATAATGAAGAACATTTTTTATAGCGCTTTTGCAAAAAGCTCAAAGCGCAATAGACAACAATGACATTGACATCTTTTCAATACACATTCGCAGAACAAAATGAATTTAGGACAGATACATTTGGACTAGTTGCATTTTTAACGCAGACTTGAACTCCTGTGATCTGTTGAATGTGCAGAGGAAGCGAGCTCCAAACGTAAGGAGCTGCATATGAATATGATTTTTCTCCATGGGTCTTAGTTTTCACTTTAAGTACAACTATCGAATCTGTACTGCTACTGTGCAATGTGCGAGATGGTTTGTAAACTCTAATCATAGATGACGAATACAATAATACATAATTTTCTGTTAAGTGGTAATTTGGTTTGCTAATGTTATTTTTGACAGTTTTACTACGATTCGTCAATTTCTTATAAGTTTATGTTTAACTTTTTTACAAAAAAGTTGACGTAATTAGCACAGAAATAGACAAAAGCCCCATTGAACCAACCTTCAAAAATTTTGCCAGTGATCAATTTCTGTATCAATATAGTAAAGTTGCTGAAATTAAAAAAATTATCATTTGAATAACCGAAGAAAGTTTTGTAAACTCGATCCTTTATGCGCAGATCTTTTCGCCGAATATAATGACAATTTTTTGCCTTATATTGCACAACGCTTCAATGTATCTTTTATTTCAGCGAATGTTCCATTTGTTTTTAAGCAAGCAGTCCGTAAACCATTTTTAAAAACGAGCAATGTATGCTACACGAAACTGGAAAAGTACAGACCTTTTTCGAAGCTAGATTTCCTATCACAGTCTTACCAAAGTTGTCATAGCCTTACGTAACCTTCACCTTACAAAAATAACCTGCAAGAAAAAAATTTTACTCTGCCTACAAAGCAGGCACTGGTACAGAAACAGCACCAGTCCGTTTTACACCGCACCTATTGAAAGCCAGGGACGAGGGCAATGTTCTGTACATATGCTACTTCACTTGTCAGCTGCATTTGATACTAGAGATTATTAAGTGTTACTATTATTATCGCCTTTCTCACTCTTTTGGGATCCGGAGTAAAGTTTTAAATTGGGTTACATCCTATTAGCGAAATCCTACTCAGTTGCTGTTCGTACAATGAACTCAGATCTATGAACTTTAGTGTTCCCCAGGGTTCTGTTGTATGACAAATATTATTTTCCTTTTAGTCCCCCCCCAAAAAAAAAAACAAAACCAACAAAAACATCCACACATTATCTTTTTTTTATTACTTCTATGCGGACGATGCTCAGATCTTAAGATCTGTTTTGTCCCAAATATTTCTGAACTTAGTGATTGTGTGAGTGCAGTGAAAGAATGAATGGCAGCGAACAGACTTTAGATGAACAATAAAAAGACTAAGGTCATGTTAGTTAGAACTCCATCCAGACTAAAATAGATTGACCTGAAATGTATGTGGTGAGATAATCAAGTTTCTGGGAGTTTTTATTCAGAGCGCTTTGTTCTTCGAAAAAAGCTGTCTCTAATATTCGAAAAATTTTCTTGTGGTAAATTAATTGGAACTTTAAGATCTTGTAGTACATTTGTTGTTGTTGTTATTATTATTATAATTATTATTATTATTATCATTATCATTATTTTTGTTATTATTGTCTTTATCTTTTTTATAGCACAACACCGTAGAATCTTTGGTATAGCCTATTTACTTAAAATTTTTGCACCTTTATATTATAAAGCAATTTAAAAAAGCAGTATAGTTCTAGAAAAAAAACAGACGATGGAATGATATAATTGACACAAAAGCTGAATGAGAAGTAAGTTCGTAATTAAATATTTTATAAAATTGTCATATACCTTATTGAAATCTAATCTAACTATCTGAACCGGTGTTTTTGCAATCAAAGCAATAAAATATTCGGCTTCCTAATTGTACCCCTAGTAACAGGATCATTGCAGTTCATCGTTTTCAAAATGAAACAGGCAATCCCATGTTTTCACGTAGTAAGTTTTTTAAAGTCCTTTTCAACTTAAGCACATAAATTGGCATTGGGTCATAATTAATAATTAAATACAGGGAGGAAAGATAGCCGCAACACTCTTCTCTCTTGCTAAAACCCCACTCCTAATGAAAACTACGCCCTATTTCATGCAAGAGCTGAAAACGTCAAAAGCTTTTTTTGTGAGCAAGTCAGCTTAAAGCCTAAAAGCAAATGAAAAAACAAAACAAAAGGTGTTGTGCCAACTAGGAGTGTGTTTTCCTACAATCTTAACAACAAACTAAGTAAAAATACCTGAACTCCTCCGTTCACAATTTCACCCAAGCTTGCGGATCCTGAATTAATCTTCCAATGATAAAGAAACAGAAACGCTTATAAACTAAACCAAATACTCACCATAGACAACCTGGTCATCTGAATGCGATTTTGGAAAACTCAAAAGACTAAATGTTTCAACTGTTAAGTAAACAAGCAGCGTCTGTCTAAGATTTCCCAATAAGTTAGCAGGGTTCTAGTTAGAAATAAATTAACTTCTACTCCAAGCGAGAGCAACTTTGACGTCATAGTAGCGCAAGTCATCATTTCTTAAGCCCCTTTTACATAGGTCATTTTGTAATCTTGGTAAATATTTGTTTTCTTAGGTGCAATGTACGGTTTTTTGTGCATAACAAGGTGACTAGGCTCATTGTTTTTTTTTTTTTAAGGAAATGAGTTTACAGCTATAAAAAAGGCTGTATTTTTTAGAATAAAGGGAACTTAATCGATATGAACTGCCACTACAACTGCAGAGTAGCAAATGGTAAAAAGTAATTGAGAAAAATATCAGCAAATTGAGAAGAATCAATGAACTTTAACACGACCTACCTCTCCGCGTTGCGAGAGTAAAAACACTGATCAATAGCTTTATGGAGTAAACTGCGAACACAAAGTTGCAAAAAAAGTAAACAACAACCCACTTTCCCTTTAGATTTGAATAAAATGCAAACAGGGGACAAGGGTCTTAAGTGTTTTGACGTCCATAACTTATGATTATTAATTTTCTTCCGATCATAATTGTCACGAATTCTGTTCTACATTTAATCAAAATGAAGATTGAATAATCATAACCATATTGTCCTGGCGATTAATTAGATTTAATTTTCGCGCGGTGAAACACATCCATCGCAATCAGAGGACACAAAAGAAATGAGATGTGACTAAAAATTTGATATTCTTGGAACACACACCCAGCTTCCATATTTCAAAAACACGTTTTCGCTATGCTTATCTTTGTCTATCCAACAGACACACACACACACAAAACTAAAAAAAAAATTGAACATAAAAGAATTTTTAAGGTTTAATTTTCACGTCGTTGTGAACAATGAACTTTTTGATATATTGATGCAGACACATCCACACACAAAATAAAACAGTAAAGTATTGCTAACTTTAATTTAAAAACAATTATTTTTCTGGTAATTCATCTCTTGCTCTTTCTTTAACTTAACTCCTCTTCTTTCGCTCTTTCTTTTCGTTCTCGTACATGCACTTTACTGCTTTAACTTTTTACTTCTCGTTTTTTATCTACTATTTCATTTCTCCCACTACTATTTTTAATTCTGCTTCTATTTCTTCTTCTTCTTCTTCTCC
>BMAT01010226.1:543227-564399 GCA_019649035.1 Elysia marginata | reverse complement strand
CTTCTTCTTCTTCTTCTTCTTCTTTCCCGGCCGAGTCAAACCAAGGACTTTAAAATTGGTATTAGTAGCTGATCTGCCTCGTGTCTGGCATTATGGATTTAGTGCTAAGCCTGGTTGGCCCGGTGTCAGGATAATGTGACTGGGTGTGGTGTATGCAAGCGCTCCTTACACCACAGTGTAGCAGCACGCTTTCAATTGTCCCAAGCGTCGTCTCTGATATAACCTTGTAGTTGAAAAGAGACGTTAAAATTCAAACAACCTAACCATCTTCTTATTCTAAAGTCTTCTCCCTCTCCCTCTCCCCCTCCTCCGTCCTCAACTTCATCCTTGTCTGTGTCTACAAACAGAAAATTTTTAGGGAACGAAGGCAGCCCTGTCGCAGGCCTTTTTTAATACTAGACCCTCGCGATAGACCCTGCCCTAGTTGGGGTCTGCACAAAAACTTGCCTTCGGCCTGATCACTCAATTTTTTTTTTTTACGGCCGGCCCAACACTTGACTTGGTGCGTGTAAGACCTTCGAGATTAATTTGCCTAATCTAGATATATAGATGTAGATTTATCAATCAAATATTTTATCTAGTTTTTTTTTATTTGTTGAAAATTCTGTTTTTGCCATTTGTAATAGCTCGACAATTGGTTAGATTTGTCGCAAAGAATTCTTTCGACGTCTGTTATACTTTGTCTAAATCGTCATAGAAACTCAGGGGTCTTTAGAGTGATTGCGCATACTATCATTTGGTTCAATAACTTAAGTTTTGTGAAATCGAGAACGAGGAGATGCGAAGAAAATAACTGTGATCTCTAAACAAAATATTTATCTAGATCTTATCAAATTAAAATACATCTAAAGGAGAAAATGAAACAGAACAATGATGTAGACTGGTTAAAATCTAAGTGGGCTGCTCATTGGGATTTTCCCGACCTGTGTTTACGGTACCAATCTGGATGAACCACTTAGCATTATAAAAAGAAACCATTTTTGGGTCTAGAGCATACAAAACAAAGAAAAAAAATTCCTTCTTTGCGTATACTTATAACTCTATTTCTATCTTTAAAAAAAATGGCCATGCCGATCCGAATTTTTTATAGCCTATAACCTACGGGTGGTTCATACTAATAGGCCTACTATGCAAAGAGGATTTTTACAATCTGTCCAGAAGTTCTTACGCCTATAAAAACACACACTTACAAATAGATCCCATCGACAATTTGATTATTAGTATACAGATCAAACCAACCGCTTAATAATATACCATTTTCTAACAGTACTTCTGCTTGTTGCTTTTTGTATAGATTAGAATCTAAATATAAAAGTGTCGACAAAAAAAGAATGAATTTAACCACACTGTACTTAAGGTTTATTTGAGGCATTAGAGACCATGCGTTATAGACTCGCTGAGAAAATCCAAGATGGCTGATGAGCTAACGGGGACCGTTAGCCAATTGTCTGCTGTAAAACCCACGCTACCTATGGGTGTTGTTACGTCATACTCTATCGTAGTCCGCAGGAAAGGTTCTCAAATAAGAAGCTCCAGCGCCTTCGGTATAAGAGTGATAATATTATGCCCAGTAGAAAAAATTGCTTTAGAGAAGGTCACCTTCTTTGGTCACTCTCGCAAAAACCTAGTCGCGTCTTGGTGATTTTGAGAGGCTCTAGCTTAAGTAACTCTTCAGGTTCTTGTTCCAGAATAAAAAAAAATTATGCGCATTTCTACAAAGTCGGTGAGAACTGGAAAAATGTCTTCTTTATGTGGTTTCCTCGAACATTCGATCTCTTTTCAAATGTCTCGCTTTCAGGGCAAATCGGAAATCCTTTTTATGAGAGAGCGCCATTTTAACTTGCATATTTCTCCTTTCTCTATATATCTTAAGTCAGCAAGAGTTTTAATATCTCTCCATAAAATATTGATAACTTTATGAAATTTACAATGATCGGAAGGTTAGAAAAAGGTCTACCTCAAAACAGCGTCGCCTTTAAAGTTAACAATTGCAATATAATTGTGCAACGTTTTACATTCTACTAACATCTACAGCGTTTACATCTTTGCTTCACACCCATGACCCCACATCAATTTAAGACCTAAATTACGGCAGTCTGTACTCCTAAGTTTTACAATCTTTTTTTTCCAAAACAAGGAAAGCTGTGTTCCCTTTAATTCGTTTAGTATTTATTGGCAATCACAGTTAAATACACATAGCAGCAATTAGTATTTTATAAAGCTCTGGACTAAGAGTTATATCACTGGCCGGCAGGAAACGCAATTTCCTGGACTTTACAAAAAAAGTAAGCCACACGAATGGTCGCCGCAATTGATGAGTAACCTTTTAAGAGGTACAGAGAAACCTGCGCATGACAGAGACTGACAAAATGAATATTAGCTGACCGAGATAACTCCGGGTTCTACGCCAATGAAAGTTCGGACTCAATTCGCGTGCGTAGCAGCTAGTTCGAGTTAGTGTCAGCGTGTGAGTTCATTAACTCCAGCAAGACAACCTTTCTTCCTCTTTGAATAATCTTACTTCTGTGGCAATACAAGGTCGGTGTTGCAATCTAGCAAGTTTGGTAAATCTCCAACTCCAGCAAAACTTAAAATTTGCGAACCACGAACCGCAAAATAAGTTTAGATTATAAAAGACTGAAACAAAATATTCAGTCAAATATCTTACCCATGCGTGGTTTGAGTAATAGGACATTCTGCCGAAAATAGGACCAAGGAGGTTCTAAATACTGGAAATTCAAAAGAATATTAGGATAAAAGACATTTTTTGCTATTATTTCATTCTCATGAGTTGTTTTGTTAGTTTCACTCTCTTTCTGACTAATGTTGTGTCTGTCTTTCCCTGTTATCTCTTCCTGTGTCCGCTTTATAATTATTACCCACTTGTAGACATTTACTCATGCGCCTGTCAACATCCCCACTTCTTGTAAATGCAGCACTTTCTGGAGCTATGTATGCATCTTGTGTTCCTGCATACTCACTTAATGAGGTTTGCCGATATGTCATGGGGCTTTCCAAATCGTACACTCTTGTCACAACTTCAGTGAAGTAGCAACTATAATTATTTGCATTGAGGTCAAAATGAATAAAAAAATGTTCTCTTAACTGAAAAAAAATAATTCTATACGCTATCGTTACATTGTCATGGTGTATGTGTGTGTGTGATGGTGTGCGTGTGTGTTTGTGAAGGGGATGGGATTGTTGAGAGCATGGAAGCGGGAAGTCTACTGTAAACGCAGATAACCTTAGTTGGACGCTTGAGCGACTCTTTACATACAACGGAAAACTGTTGACTATTGTGTCATTCAGCCACTTATTGACGAGACTCAGTGTTTTCCGAAAGAAGCATCCCTCTCCTAAGACACTAGTTTGCTACACTTGTCACTCAGCCAGTCACCGCT
Source organism: Elysia marginata (assembly GCA_019649035.1). Taxonomy (NCBI): domain Eukaryota; kingdom Metazoa; phylum Mollusca; class Gastropoda; family Plakobranchidae; genus Elysia; species Elysia marginata. Next base: position 560,998 of record BMAT01010226.1, on the reverse strand, counting down.
GTCCCTAAAGAGAGCCGCAAAGTCGAGAGCAGACCACAGATAATATTTCCCACTGGAGTTACAACACCGCATTGTACTGTAAGTCAAGGACGATTTTTCTTCAATATTTTTTAGGCAAGTTTTTTTCTTATTTTTTCTTGTATGATCTTGTTCTGGTGAAATGAAAAAAATTGCATTGAAGCAGATATTATTTTGTAAGTAAAATAAAGAGCCTTTTTATATAGCGCCTAATCCACTTAATGCCATGACCATAATAAGCTTCTGAACCCAGAGTAGTATAGTAGTATTCAAGCACTGCGCTCTAACATACTGACAAGATCTTTCACTGCCAATAGCCGGGTACTCATTTAACGCCTGGGTACGTCGCCCAGTCGAATTCAGGACTCTATCCTCGTAACTCACGGTTGGAACAGCTTTGTGTCTGTCTCAGCCCCGTATTCTTAACGGCCACTTTCCAGAAACAAAGAACATTTGAAGAAGTTTTAAAAAACCAGATAATTGGTGTAATATGCCTTCCAAATAAAAAACCAAAACCTAAACAAAAACAAACATCTGCTAGACCTTTTTGCCAAAAAGTTATGCTTTGCTCACATCTGTTTTTATTTTGTGTCAACTTTTCCTTCCTCAGTTTTTGCCCTAAATGTTTAAGATCGTTTAACCTACTTTTTTCAATTTATAAACTTATATTTTATGTTAAACAAAATATTATCAGATACAAGGCAATATAATTTGAAAGAGACGGACGCCTAAATGGATAAATCAACAGAATATAAATAAATAGACATAATATAAGATAGATGTGTAAAGAAATAACGCACAGTGTAGTAGGTAATAAAGTTACAGCTTTGAGCTGGCTTCTTTTTACAGTCATTGGTCATTGCCAGATGATTTTTCATTTCTCTAGCAACTAATGCAAATGGTTAGGATGTCCCAGGTTTTTTCAATTACGAGACATTAGAATTTTGAACAATGAGTTTTTCGAACGTCCAAACATTAAGAATGCATGATTGGCGCGGCACCATCATCATTTTGAGTAAAATTTCTTAAATTTCTTAAACTTCAAATATAAAAAGAAAGGGATAAACCTTTTCGAAATATTTTACTCAAGAATAAAACTGCAACATGCTCTTCTTACATCCGTTAGGGTCGCGAAAAACCGTGTTTCAGTTTGTCTTAGATCCATTAGGGTCGCGAAAAATTATGCTGCAGGTTGAACGTGAAGATCCAAATCGCACCAAAGGAAAGCATTTGAATCCGAAAGCACACCAACACTTAGCCATAACAACAAACACATAGAACAAACGGTAACATTTAAGGTATGCCTCATATAACTTAAAGATCGGAATAAATAGTGATGGCAGCCACTCAGCAAATAAATGATTGAAAGATTTTAAAGGTACGAAATTAGCAGTGGAGTGAAGTAGGCTTTTAAGTAGACCTGCCCGAAATCTTCCCCAGTATGGTTCGAACCTTCGACGTATAGATCATTCGGGACCCACCGCTTTGCCACTTAAAGAAACATATCTTATACCATGTCGACATGTTTCTCTATGATTTTCTGCGTATGTTGATGGCTAAGTGTTTTTGTGCTTCCGGATTCAAATGGTTGCCTTTGGTGCGATTTAGATCTTCCCGTTTCAGTAAGCCAGTCGGTTAGAGAGGCTAAGCAAGAACCTTCGCTCTGAAATTCCTTTTTTAAGGAGCGTAGTGGCGATATGGTAGCCTATAAGCTATGTTTCACTTAGTGGCAAGGCGGTGGGTGCCGAAGCATCTTTAAGTCGAAGGTTCGAATTATACAAGGGGCAAACATTTCGGGCATTTCCACATAAAAGAATTAGTTCCTTTCTGGTGTATATATATATATATATATGGAATGAAATACTTTGAGTATAACAAAGGTGGATCTAAAATATGCGATGTACGAGTAAATTGGTTTTAGTTTTAAAGATTAAACTTTATTACAAGCAGTAAACCTGTCCCAATAACACCAGTTTCATTAGTTATCAGGCTATGTTGCATACAACGCTATAGGGTTATGGAGTGTTGACTTGCACCGAAGATAAGCGACTGTTGATTTACCAAATACCTCTTTGATTAAATAATGACAACTGACGTTACAATTTTTAATAAGCATTCAATATATGCACTTATTTAATATGTCACCTTGTTCTTCTTTGTATTTTTATTAACTTAATAATTCATTTAAATAAACCTCCAAAATGGAACTTTTTTATAGTTACTTTATTTGTTATATTTGGCTTCGTTACTCAGCATAAGTGTGCCGCGACAGAGCAGTAACACAAATGCCTCCGCAAACCATTACATTTGAAGGCACTTTTAACCCATATTCAGGGTGCTGCAGGTGCATATTATCACAAATTCAAGAATTGCCTGTAGCTGTGTACCCATTTTACAGGAGAATGGATTGGGGGAAAATTAGGGTAAATTGCTTTCCCAAGGCAATTGCAACATGGCATGGTCGGGAATCGAACCTGCGACCTCCGTCGCGCAAATCACTCTGCCACGCTTTTATTTCAAATGCATATATTGTAGGATATTATATTTATTATAATGTTCATCTTTTTCTCTTTATCTCAGAATCAAACTGGTTATTGTAATCCTAGAAGAAGCTCCAGTTCGCATCTCAGAAATATCCATCGCCAAGCAGACTAAAGTCTACAGTATATCGGTTCACAGTTCTAAGAACAAATATGGCTCGCGTCACTTGCGTCATTATCCTCTTGGTTGCTATAGTGACATTTGGTAAGTCTTTATTTGTTGTTGTTTGTGGACTTGAGTTAAATTTACTAAAATATGTCGGAGGGAATTAATTTTGTACAGTGAATCTTAATTTTTCTATTATAAAGAGTTAATGTTTGTTTTGCATGGCTATAAAAATGAAGTAACCAGCACCAACTCATCATTTTTATGCTAATTATTTGTACCTAAATTCATATTCTTTTTTTTTTCTAGGGTTGATAAATATATTTATAAGAGGTAAGAGAAGAGACAAACATATCAAGTAAAAACGACTTAGTTATTAAAGTAATAAATTGAGAAAGATTATGCTATTGCTACAGCAATAGTTTTGGTTCACTCCCTTTATCGCAGACTCAAATCGTGAACCCATCGATCACAACTCTAGCGGACAATTTGTTGATTTTTTTACCTCACTGAGAAATCGATGAATGGAATAATAAGCTGTTAAATAACCAAGCCGCTATCAAGAGCTTAGCTTTTAGTATCAAAAGTTTAATACTTCTTTGACTGAATCCTCTACTGTAGGTCTTTGTTTAAACAACCCAGTAGATAAAGTAAGGTAGGATAGTTAACTTCCCTTGTGTTCTCTCTTTCCTGTACAAAATGAAAATCAATGAAAAGGTAACAAAGCTTAAATAACGAAAGGTTAGCCAAACGTTGACATCGTGAATCATGCAAGTCAGGTCATGTCCAGTAGTTGTTCATGTATTCCAGTCTTCAGGGTTGAGATGCTGAACCAGCAGGTGATTGAAATTGTGAATCAATACGTATTATTTTACCTAAGGCTGTTGTTATTCACAACGATATTTTAAGAACTACCGTCTCTGTGGCCTAGCGGTAAGACACTGGCTCAGAGATCGGGAGGTGCGTGGTTCGATCCCCGGCCGAATCAAATCAAGGACTTTAAATTGGTATTAGCAGCTGATCCGCCTAGTGTCTGACATTATGGATTTAGTGTTAAGCCTGGTCGACCCGGTGTCAGAATAATGTTGCTTGGTGTGGTGTACGCAAGGGCTCCTTACATCACAGTGTGGCAGCACACTTTCTGCTGTCCACAGCGCCGTCTATGATATAAACTCGAAGTTGACTTGGACGTTGAAATTCAAACAACCAATCAAGTGTTGAAATAAGAACTAAAAACCCACCCTCAAATTTCCTGTATTTCGTGTGTGCTAAAAGAACTACACGTTCATGATGCATGCACGGCAGTATTACTTACGATCGTTGTAGATTTAAATTATATTTTCAGACCTATTGACCCATCCTCTAATTTCTTGTATCTATTTAGGCCAGCAGGTCTCCACTAACTAACTCTAGATACAGTAGTATTAATTACGATTATTATAGATCTGGAAGATATTTTAAGACATTCATGAACCTTGTCTTCGAATTTCTAACACTCATTGTATTCTAAAATCATTCCATTTTTTACATCAACAACAGCAAAAACAAAAACAACAACAACAACAATAACAGTATTATAGTTTTCACATGCGTACCTTGAAGAGTAACAGTTAAACTTTGATCATCTCTGTGACTATACCCTGTGTTTATTCTGTGAGGGAGAGGTGCTTCTTTGGATTGACACAACCTAGTTTAAAAAAACGCTGTATATGAACAAGGAATCTTCGAAGCTGAAAAGAACATAAGTTATTTGCCAGTCAATTTTTTTCTTAGACAGAGAATGTGGCCCGCACCTTTTTTCGTGCTCGTTAGCTGCTGCATGCCTATAAAAGCATATATAGATCGTAAGATTTTCATTTAACATTCTGTTAAAACACGGTTAAGTAAAAATGGCTACTCTCAACAAAATCAAAGAGAACATAAATGAAAGAAAGAAAAAGATATAATTATAGAGATAGATAAATAGATATAGATAAATAGAGAGAGAGGAGAGGGAGAGAGGAGGAAGAGAGAGACAGAGAGAGAGAGAAAGAGAGAGAGAAAGATAGAGAGAGTAAATTTCAATAAAATAAAATATTTAGAAACTCATGGCTTCATCAACTGTCATCATTTTTTTACTATAATAACCAACAGTTCAAAGCATCGATTTTCCGTGGCTGAACGACAATGATGTGAAAGTCATCAACAGGACTGATACTTCTGTTGTTCTTACGTGGCAATTACCAAAAGGTATGTTAGCTTTAAGACCTGCATGTCGTTAAGGTACTGGAAGCTATGAAGGTGTTAAATAATAAAAAAAAACCACAATTGACATCCATGTCTGATTTGAGGTCATTTTGGAGGAGACTAATATTTTTTTTTTTTGATTTTCTAAAAAAGTTTAACACATGCTTGAGAACCAAAAGCTTGAAGTTAAACTTTAAAACTTTTTTTAACTGGCTCTACTGGATCAAAACCGAATGATACACAACGTTACAGGTGAAACAGGCATTGCCATCCTTGACGTATTTACTGCCAGGATAGTAGCGTGTACTCCATTATACATTTTTAACGCTTTTAACACATTTAAAAAATGTATTAATCATGAAACATCAAGGCTACAACAATACTTTACCTTTAAACACAAACATTAACAATGTTATAATGCGTAGTTTTGACTGCGGGTCATTCTAACTTTTTTTAATCTTTTCGGGAATAAGAATAGAGCAAAAAATTATCGTTCTTGCCTGTAAGCAATTGACTTCAATGAAGAAGTCTTTCAACAATAACGGTAATTGGCGTTCTAATCTCATTCCAAATGGTAGAAAACAATGACCGCTCGATGAAGATTTTTTCTATAACAGATAAAAATTTGTTAATGAATTATTTCGTTTCGTTTGCTCAAGAAGCTTTGAAAAGAAAAACGTTGGCAAGTAGATCAACAGAAAAAGATTATGAAGTGAAACTGGCAATAGCTTAAATTGATCGTTAGCCATGCTTTCATAAAGCTCGTTGCTTCTGTATTGGTATGTTGTCTGCGTAAAAGACATTACCGAAGTTGCTGAAAGCGTTAAGCTGTAGTATTACTTTTCATCGCCAGATTTTTCTGGGTTTTTTTTAACTCTATGGATTTTTAACCAAGAAAAGTTTAAGTAGCCGTCATGTGGCTATAATTAAAAAGGGTTTTATCTTAACTAGTCTGGCTTAAAAATATAAGTTCCATATTTACATCCTCCAGTTTTCTTAGATTTGAGTTGGTCTCTATCTATCTTGTAGGAAGACATTCTTTCCGTTGTGAACATTTTTTGTGATCTAGGGTAAACTAGAACTTAGGTCGCGTTTTTAAAAACCGCCATTCATTTTTCAGCAATACTCTCGCACAAAATGTGAGTCTCACAAAAAATGCGAGACGTTGAATTCCATATTTCCATTGCTCGGTAGAGATGCGCCTACAACATTCCTTTTCAATGATTTCAGTTTTTAATACTACTTTTTATGACAGAGTTTATGCGCAATGAAAAATTGATCAATTTTTTTCTGTACGGACAAGTCACCTTTTACACATTTATGCCTCAAGATGGTAGTCGGAATAACTTACATAAAAAAAATTGTTTTATCCGCATCGACCGTTGAATGCTGTAGAATTTAGGTTAGATTTAGATCTAAAATCTAGATTAAGAGCCTAAAAATTTGTCTTACATCTAAAACCAATTGAGATAATCTAGATTTAGACCAAGATATAGAAGAGATCTCGATCTAATGTCTAGGTCTAAATCTGGACTTGATTTTAGCGCCATCTTTCTTCCATTATAGCCACTGCACGTCATGTTTTCCTCTGTTTTAGCCTAACGGCGAGGGCTCTGTCTGCCAAATTGCGTCATTCATAAAGGTCACCAATTTACCCAAACGCTGTTATTTTTATCCTTAGATATCAGCCTGATAAGGATGAAAAAGTACCTGCTGTTTGTGAAATACAAACGCTTGGGTTACAGCGCTAGGACCATCGAGGCTCATCACGCAGACCCAGATTGTTCTTTGCTTTTGTCACACTGCCACCTGCGGAACTTGGTCCCTGGACAGGCCTACAGGTAAGAAGTTAACACAGGGTTTAAAGTACTTAGTCCCCGGACAGGCCTATAGATAAGAAGATAACGCAGGATGTAAGTAACTTGGTCCCCGGACAGGCCTATAGGTAAGAAGATAGAACAGGGTAAATGGAACTTGGTCCCCGGACAGGCCTATAGGTAAGAAGATAGTACAGGGTAAATGGAACTTGGTCAACAGACAGGCTTATAGATAAGAAGATAACACAGGGTGTAAAGAACTTGGTCCCCGGACAGGCCTATAGGTAAGAAGTTAACACATGGTATAAGGAACTTCGTCCCTGGACAGGCCCTTAGTACACATGGTATAAGGAACTTGGTCCCCGGTCAGGCCTATAGGTAAGAAGATAGTACAGGGTAAAAGGAACTTATCAACGGTCAGGTCTATATATAAAAAGATAACACAGGATGTAAAGAACTTCGTCCCCGGACAGGCCTATAGGTAAGAAGATAATACAGGGTGTAAGGAACTTGGTCTCCGACGAGAAAATAGGTGAGAACAGAATATAGGTTGCAATTACTTTATGGCTAAGGACCTGATAACAGCTTAACACGTAATAGTCCTACAGGTTGTAGGGAACTCGGTTCCTGGAAGGCCTATAGATAAAAACATAACCTAGGGTGTAAGGATCTTGGTCTTCAGACGGGGCTATGGGGAAAAAAAGTTTACAGGATGTAAAGAACAAGGTACCTGGACAGGCATATGATAGCACACAGAACATTTTAGGTGATAACTACCGTAGCTTTCTATTGCGATCTGGAGAACAAACATTCTAAAAACAAAACTACCCCATTTTATACTTGTTAGACGTAAAACTAGACCTGTTTACTTCAAATCGAACGCTTGTCATTTTCTCCTGCGCCCTCAAAGGCCCCGTGTGCCAAAACAGATCTCAATTTGGTGCTTTTGCATCGAAGCTATGATGTAAAAACCAACAACTAAACATGTAAGTCGTACTCTATATTGTTAAAACAACAAAGCGAACCTTTTGTTTTTCCGCCTTTTTTCAAGTCTTCGCCTTTCCCAAGAAATTTGATCTAGTTAGTGTTGCATTATTTCCAATCATTTCAATTTCAAAAGATGGTGTTAAACGGACTATTTTATCCCTACACCATTAAAAATTTCATCACCTTATTTCGCAGTGCAACCATCACCATTCATGACCCAGTGAACGGAACAACTTTAGGGAGAGCAGAAGACTTGCCATTTGCCACTCTGAATATGCCTGACGAAGGTAGGAAAGTAAAAAAAAGAGCCTATGCAACTCCGCTAATAGATACTGATTAACAGATAACGGCACCAGCATGTTTGGATTGTTAAAGCGTATTTTTGAACTGATAGTTTCAGCTTAGCATGTTTCATGCCTGCATCAATCTGTATAACTAAGGTTTTAAATGATTGTCTTTAAAAGACATGAAATCAAAAGACTCGCGAGCATTTTTGCTATCTATCGGCCGCTAATAATATGAAATCGGTTTTTTTTGCTCCTATTTATAAGTACTAATTTTGCAAACTTTAGTACTCGTGTTGGAATTTCACTCCCGGCGACAGCCTGGTTCTGAAATGTCCCATAGTCGATACGTCTTTCCGAAAATCATGCACTAATGCCAGGCTTCTCCTGATGTAAAAAAGGTGTCTACAATTTATCGTCCAATCCTGGAAATCGGATCAGATTTTGCACTTACAAGTACCGATTCTTCGTAAATGAACATATCGTTTATAAATTGTACGCTAAATGGTAATGTGTCAGGTATCCTTCAGCCTTGATTTATTCAAATCCGAATTTTTCTCGAGAGCAAAGAACCTGTTTGCTTTAGTAACGGTAAATGGTATTTTAAAAGCGGACAGCGACAATAATACCCAGCTACAGACAATTCTTGAATTTGTGATATACGCTTGCAACACCCTGTATGTGGGTTGAAAGTGGCCTTCAAATGTACTGGTCTGCTGGGGCATTAGTGGCACTGCTCTGTGGCGACACAGTTACACTGAGCAACGAAGCCAAATTTCCCGAAAGGGATTAATATAGTGTATAAAATAAAATAGACAAATAAATAAATTTAAAAGTTCGGATACTGTTGCAATATGACATGTTCTTTAAAGCAGTATTTGCATGAATATGGTCCCCCAGCTTGACGCATACAGTGTTTAGGATGCTTCATACGCTAGGACGCGCTTTGAAGATCCTGTATTTAAAAAAATTGCAGCGGGTAAGGATGAAATTAAGTCACAAAAAACAAACAAAACAGACCGATCCCGAACTCTTTGATGTACGTTTACTACGATTTCATGGAGATAAGTATTTCATACTTGGTTGTTTGCACTTGCGTGGCTCACTTCAGCTAAAATATCAAGTACATCACTTGCCTTCACGCGTATTCTGTACTAGGCAAAGGAGTTAAGTAGTTTCGATGACCAAATATAGCGTTGGTTTGGTCAATCTGGAGACAAAAGTGACATCCCCATTGAGAAGCTCGTTAAAGAAGAAGACAAGTGGTCTTTATGTGGCGCTGACAGAAGATATAGGGACCAATGGCTATGCAGTGCTAACCGAGCCTAAAGCATGTCTTGTCACAATCATGATTGTATTTGCTAAAAAAGAGGAGGGGGGATAATAGTAGTAGTGGCATTAACTAAGTTAAACTTCTAATGATAGAGTGAAGGCAAAAAAGGAGTATACTCGTAAGTATTTTGTATCTTTTCACCACATAAGAAGTACTTATAATTTCAACCAAGGGAGTAACAATGTACTCGTATTACAACAGCACTCTAATGTCCTCTCACTGTGATGCAAATGCCATACTAACGTGAAATACGGTTGCCTAGCAAGAGACATCGTATCCATTCAGCCCCCTATTTATCACCTACAGAGTTTTACATGGGCGCGACACCGCTTGAAAGCAAAACCGGATCACAACCGTTTAACCGATTGAGCCATAGGAATGGCGTGCGCATCATGTGGAAGGCGTTGAAAGAATTGGATTATAGCCTACAAGTTATTAGTCTGGTGGGCCAGAATATCCTTGAGCGGGAATAAAATCTGTCTCTCTCTCTCACTCTCTCTCTCTCTCTCTCTCTCTCTCTCTTTCTCTCTCTCTCTACTTACATGTTTATGTAAGTCTATCTTGCTCCAATAATCTGGAACTCTCTTGTTAAAGAAAATGGTGATACCGTATTGAGAACGATGGCTTAGTGAAAAGAAAACTTTTTCCAAGGTAAATTTTTGATATTTGAAGTGTAAACTGTATTGTACTTTATGGCCATATACCTTGGTATTTATAAACACTTTTACTCCTTTTTCTCATTATTTAAAATCAAAGTCTTTTCAATATGATATCTAAAATTATAAACATTTTCTGTATATATTACGTAATTTTTTATGTACATGCCGATGCCCCTGTAATTTTATACATGTATGTATTCTTTATTTATGTGTAAACCTTCAAACTATTTTCTTTTTTTCATCAGACCTTTTTACAATCTAACATTCATATTTTAAGTCTTGTACGCATTGATTGAAAACTGATGGTGTGAATTGAAGATTAGTATTGACGAGCAATTGTTTGCTCTTCTCTTTGAAGTTAGCAGCAGCTGCAGCAAATTGCTCACTACCTTAGGGGGATAAAAAAAAAACCCCACCATTTCTCAGAAATGTGTTTGCTCTTTTCAAAAAAAAAAAAAATCAAAGGGTTTTGGACTCAAACAGCTACAAAATCATTACATGAACATTCGGCTCCCACCAAATTTCAAGTTTATCAAAATTTTATCGTTTTAAGCTCACTTCAACTCACTTCTAACAACTGCTTGATATCATCCAGACCTTGGCCATGAAAATCATTTTTTTTCTTTTAAAGAAGCGTAGAGGTGACATGGTTTAAGCTATGTTTCGTTAAGTGGTAATGCGATGGGCCCTGAAGCTACCATGTTAGGTCAAGGGCTTTAATTATACTGAATGTAAGCCATTGTCCAGCTATTTTTAATTAAATGATTGAAACATTTCAACGGTATGAAATTACCAGTGCAGAGAAGTAGGCCTCAAGTGGAAAAGCCCGAAATGCGTGCGTTTAGTATGATTCGCACCCTCGACCTATACTAGCTTCGACACCTACTATCTTGCTACTAAGTGAAAAATAGCTACTATAATTATGCCTCCACTATTAATGTCATCTTCAATGAAGCACCCTTCAACCAATTTCACATCTGAAATCTTTATTTCATTACTAAATATACTTTTTTTTATCTCTCCAGAAAAAGACCTAGTGTGGTGGCTGGTGTACGCCGCGGCACCTGCTGTTCTTCTCATTTTGTTGGTGCTGGCCATAGTCTGCATCGCGCGATGTTGTCGCTGCTGCTGTTGGTAAGGAGGCCGAAAGACGACCGGAAGCCCGTTTTGCATAACGCCATCTTGTAGGAATTAAGACTCCAGACCGTCTCTCGACTGGTGCTCTGTTTTGTTTTTGTTTTTTGCTTTCACATTTATGATTTCCCATGCGAAAGGCTGTAGGCTCAATTCAAGTCAATTCAATTTATTCAGTTTTTTAAGACAATTGGCCCATGAAACAAGACTTGTTGAACAATGAATTATTGCATAAGACAGTGACTACCTCAAAAGAACAAACAAAAGAAATGACATTAGTATCAACATTTATATACGTGTAGAATTCTAACAAGTAGCACAAATACACATACAAAGTAATTCTCGTGTGATGTGATTCTTTTCAAACTGACATAATAACGATAAATGCGTAAAGTGTTGACAAAATACAATGACTTATAAAAAAAAATTACCAATAGGTAGCCAAATTGTTGTTGCTCTTCAACCTTAATAGAACAAAAAAAGGAATTACATTAGTGACAGCATTTATATACGTGTAGAATTCTAACAAGTAGCAAAAATACACATAAAAAGTAATTCTCATGTGATATGTTTCTTTTCAAACTGACTGAAAAGAAACTTACCAGTACGTAGCCAAATTGTTGTTGCTATTCAACCCTCAATAGAATATTACTTTGTGGAAACTTAATTTATTAAGTGTGCACCAATTGTGAAATGACGTCTCACAAATAGGCCTATATTTAACAGCACAAACTGGAATAATAAAAAAACTTTTTTCGCTAATACTACCACATTTTCACCACATCCACACACTAGCATTCTCAGTTTTAACGTTTTGACATGTGAACGTGACAAAACTTCAAAAAAAATCCAAGTTAACAGATTGTATAAAATGTTTTACGCATTTTAAGAAAAATTTAAGACAAGTAATTATCAAATTTCTTAAAGGCTGTAGGTGATACATAAGGACAATTTTTTCAAAGTATCCAGTCTTAACACACTCCGGAGTCTTCCATACATGATACGCGTCTTGTGAAATGGGCTTTATGAATCTTTCACAAAAAATTTTGACAAATGTACTATACAAAGGCTCAGTATTGGTGACAGGTCGGTTAAACAACTGTGATCCGGTTTTTTTCCCTTCTCATGCTGGATTGCCCACGTGAAATGCTGTAGGTGAAATAATTAAAAGTAAAAAAAAGTAAAGAGCGTTTTTATATACCGCCTAATCCACTAATGCGCTTTACATGGGTTCCCCGACAGGCGAATACCAACCACATCGCCTTCTGAGCTCACAGAGGAGAAGCTAATTAAGCGCATCACTCTAGCACACTGACGAGATCTTTCACTGCCTATAGCCGGGTACTCATGAGTGCGACGAAGGAGTGTGTAAATAGCTTTTCTCAAGGACTCAAGGTCGACCTGCCGAAAGGACTCGAACCCCAGACCTCTCGGTCCGAAAGCCGAGCGCCTACCACACAAGGACAAAGTTTCTTTTTTTCTAAAGTCTCCTGTCAGTCACTGATACTTAGCCTTAGTATGGTATTAGCACCATGTTAAAGGACCATAATTTATTTTCACTTCTTTATTCAGCTTAAAACTTAAACGCTTATATGTCAAGGCCCAGTCATGTTTATGCATGTGACTTTCGCCCTGATACAAGGAAGTAAACAACGACGACACGTAGCATTGATCAATTCTATCAATCATTGTGCATTAATTTTCCAGGACTTATTCTGTACAATGTACTGCAGTGTATTTTTGGTGTCAAACTTTCCTTTTTTGTTGATTGTTGTGGACTTTATTTTATCAGAATCATTGCATTGCTTACCTCATTAAGAGAGTTCACAGTAAGAAAAATCCCGGCCCCTAATGATTAGCACGTGTATTTTATTTCTAATTCATTTATTCATTTTTCAACATTAAGCAAGCATTATTTTAGTTGCACATTTAGTTTCATAGAAAAAGGCGCTTTCGGCACACGTTCTTTTAATGTGGATAAAATTGATATGGCCCTAAAAATATCACTCTCTCAATCATAGAGATAATGAACTTAATATTAAAAGCAAATCTGAAAAAAAAACACTAATGCCTCTCACATAATTTTTCCTGTTCTGCTTAAAATTGTATATGAAATATAACCTTAGATTCGATTTCCGTTATCTAACATTCCAATCTATTTCAGCACTGTGAAATTGAAATGAAAGAAAAATTACACCATGAAAAATAATTTGAAACTCTAGCGTTTCAAAGAGCCTCAGTTTAAAAAAACCGTTAAGATTTTATGTTTTTTTTTCCAGGCGTAAAAAGAAGAAATCTATTAAGATGATGTCAAAACCTAGCACAGAGGGTGAGCCGAAGAAGGACAAATCTGGCACAACTTCGCCCGATTCAAGCAGTTTAGACCGCAAACATAGTCTGCAGACCCGCCAATGGGTGAAGGTAGGTTTAAACCATACCTATCTTTTTTCTTATATGACACTGTACTGTAATGTTATCGATGTAGATCTATAATGTATGTGCTTGCTATTCTATTAATTAGTGTGCATGCATCTTGGAACCATATCTATGTACCGAAATAAGACAATAAAGTTTATCTTATCTTATCTTACATTATATTGTAAGTTAATCAGGATAAAACCAACACAAACCATCAGACTACTTTCTATTTACAGCCCTTTAAAGACAAGAATCTGCTTTAATAATAATGAAGTAAATATACATTGCTTGTGAATGACATGTCTCAAAATAGAGAAAAGTTACAGATATATTATTTCAGTCTTAAGAACTATGAACATTTTTATAGGTTTAGAAGAAGTAAACTTGTAAGTCCATACTTAAACATTATGAACTCGTGACTGATTTCGCCTGAATGCCTCATATGATAATTATATTATGCCTTTCTTTCTCATTATAATCTCATCACTTCAGGGTGGAATCTTGAGAATTCTGCGTATATATAACATGAAGCAAGTTAACTCCATAATCATGATAAAGATTAAATTCTACAAAGCATGTGCTTAAAGCACATTGCTCTATAGATATTTTACTTGGTACTTTCATCCACTAAAGAAGGAAATATTTGCATTGGACATGCTCACGCAAGGTTTTAGGTTTACAATTTTATGGAGTGAAAATTTTTATAACACAAAAGTACTTGAACAAGACAACATCGAAAGTTAGTTGATCGTTCTACAAACGGAGGTTTAGAGCATGGGAAAGAAAAGCAAATCTCCTTACATATGTTTCAAAGAGAACTGGCGCAGAATGAAAGACACAGAAAGAGAACGAAACTAAGATGCAAAGACAGAATCATACAAAGAGAGTCCGTTCAGATGTGGGATTGATGGCAACATAATACCTATGGAAGTGAATCGCAAAGAACAATAAGTTATGAAGAGAAATTGTAAAATATAGGGACTTGATAATTATTTTTAGAAGACAAAACAACTTATGACAAATATGGTTATAAAGCGACATCACGATAAATAAAACAATATTAGCACATGGAAATCAATACGCTCTTGTTATAATATCGATTTAGTGCCACCAAAAAAAAAGCGGTTGAAACATTAAAGTAGCTGCAGTAAACAAGTTTCCTCTTTATTGATTGTGTCATGCGCTGGATGCACCTTCCATCTCAAACAAAACGAACCACAGCTAATACAAGCAATAACTTTTGTAGTTACGACGTCTCTCAAAACGTTTTTTTAATTTTTATAAAAAGAGTTGTATCGTATGGCTAATTACCTCTCAACTAAAACCGCCAAGCCAGAATAATCATGAATATTTTTCCCGCTGTGATTGCAGTAAATGTTGCATTATCCTCTTTCAAGTTGAGTGGCAGTGTAGGTCTATGCGGTGTATTGCTTCTATTTTCTTCCTCTCAATTCTTCTATTTGTAATACCTAAACTCTGCCTCGCTTCCTCTGAGATTCTCGTAACGACAAAACTGTGGATAGCCGCTGCGTGCAGTTCCTCGTCCGCATTACCCTGATAAATTCTAGTGATGTACTTAACAGAAACTTTGCTCTTGTTTTACAACCCACCCTGTGTGTTTGACTGATTGATGGAAATTTTTAACAAGCCCAGTCCATCATTGGCGATGATCTCAGGGCTTACGATCTCTTCAAATTCAGTTTACTTCGAACCTATAAACTTGCCAACCTATCGCATGAATTAAGATCAAGTTTTAAAAATCGTATAACAATTTACAAGTTTTAAAAGTTTTCTATACACGTGCTTCACCTTTTGTGAACTGGAGAAAAGTGTGGCTTTGAACTTATGTTTCATTCTTATTATTATGCTAATTCGACTTATATTATTGCTGTATCTTGTCATAACTTAACTCGGACGTAAAACCTTATTACATTGATTCAGTATTCTTTCACTTTTCATGAGAATACAGTGGGTATGAAAAATTCAGAAAGAGCAACACCTTTTTTTCCCCCATGACCTTTTCACCTACATATACTCTATTGACAAAATAAATTCGCTTTGTCCATTTATTTATTTGTTCCTTATTTGTTTATGAATTTAAAGGAAAGCAGTTTTAGACAATCAAAATATGCTAAATGAAATACAATATTAAAATCTTCAAAGATAAAAAAGTATCGTTAGTGGAATTTTTAAATCCATACTTCTCAAAATTGAGCCACGTGTATAGACAGGACAAGACAATGCTAAGGCGACGATTCTGATCTTACCTTAGAATCTTTTTAACTGTCCCCAGGACACCTTGGCCACCATAGACCTCGACCCAGAGTCGTCTACCTACGACCACGCCGAAGCTTCTGTGGTCACATACGACATCCCTGGCGACTACACCCGATCGACGTTTCCCATGCACACTGCTGGCAACAGCAAACGTAATCACTCCTATTTGGAGGTTGTCGAAGATCCCCCAAGACCTCAAAGTGCATCCGGTTCTCAGAGCCGCAGTAAACCAGCCTCCACAGAACCGGCTACCAAGATAAAGGGCAAGAAACTGAAGAAAAATGGCTCGAATCCTAGTCTGCCTAAAGCTTCTGTAGATTTATCTTCTCCGGCCAATGGCCAAGACGTCAACACATCACCGCCCAAGCCGTGTAAGATGAAGCCTCCAAAAGACAGGCTACAGAAAACGGCCAATCTTCCTTACTGTAAACGAGAATCGAAGGCGCAATCCAGCCCAACACAAGGGACCCCACCAGCCTCACCGTTGTTTGAGCTACAACAAAAGCTGGAAGGAAAACTACAACTGCAACAACAACAGCAGCAACAACAGCAGCAGCTCTTTGACGGACAGGCGACTCTGGAAACCCATCATTACGCCAATACTAATGACTTGAATCAGCTGAAGGGCAACGCCAGAAAAATGTTTCCTATGCTATGATAAGGAGAGAATACGGCGCATAGTTAAATTTCTGTTCTGTATTCGAATCAGTAAGGAATGAGATAAAAGGCAAAACAAGGGTAGCGTCCCTTCGCTAGAAGTCAACACCCAAAATACCATGGTGTTTATTGTAATCTAGACCTTATTTTGATCAATGGATAAACATTTAAACTAAAAATAATCTTTAGAGCTAAAAAACAAGTTTAACTTCAAAATAAATCTCTTGCCTAATTAAAAAAATATCATCCAAGAAGCAGCGACATGCAGTATCAACTTAAATTGGCACGTGCCAGCATTAATGATTTAATCTCACTCGGATGGACATCAGAAAATTTCCACTTCTTTAACTTGTCGGAATCAAATGGCGTAACTTTGTAGTTCTGTGACTGTCGACATATCATCCTTAGTTGTTGTTGTTTGACTTTAACGTCTCTTTTCAACAACAAGGTTATATCAAAGACGGCGCTTGGGACAATTGAAAGCGTGCTGCCACACTATGATGTACGGAGCGCTGCATACACCACACCCAGTCACATTATCCTGACACCGGGCCGACCAGACTTAGCACTAAATCCATAATGCCAGACACCAGGTGGATAAGCTACTAATACCAATTTTAAAGTCCTTTGTTTGACTCGGCCGGGGATCGAACCCGTACCTCCCGATCTCTGAGCGAGTGTCTTTACCGCTAGGCCACAGAGCCGGTTATCATCCTTAGAGTTATTGTGAAATCTAATGGTAAGAATGTAGATTTAAGGCTGATAGCCGTTTCACATGAGACTAAGCATCGCTGACGGACATGTTAAAATGTGTGTCGGCTGGATCCGTTTATCCCATCCCATAGTTACGCACTCATCTGAAAGGATTTAGGTCATGATATAAGGACATAGATTTTTCAACGTCTTTAGTCTAGAAAACACACCTAGCTGTAGACGGTCGTAATGGGTTATGTCGAAGGACTTTGAATCATAACTTTCGATCGAGGTAATCTTAACTCTCGTACTAGGTGTACAAGAATAACGCCGGTGTCACATGGCGTGTATCCCGCACAGAAAACTCCGGAGCGGTTCCGGAACGGCTCCGGGCCGGCGATCCGTTGTTTCCTTTCACATAGTCCATTCCCATGTGAAAATGTGTAGGTAATGATTTCGGGACAGAATTCTTTTCAAAGTCTTTGGTCTTGTGGCTATCCGAAGTCTAATGTGAAACGGGCTCAAGGCTTGGGTCCCTGAAAGTATCTTAGAACCTGATCTTTAGCAGTCATTCCATCTTAGTGTGTCTGCTTGTCTCACGCTGTCTCTATAACCTTGTTAA